>PVIA01003379.1:69267-170889 GCA_004024845.1 Tonatia bakeri
GTCCCCTCACTGGCCTTAAGCATTCGTTCACCCTGGGACCAGCCAGGGGAGGCTGGCCAGAGCGGCTGGGCAGGCCATGCTCCTGGTCAGGCTCTGACCAGTTGGTGGTACGGGCTCGCTCTTCTGAGCACAGAGCACTGGGAGGACAGCTGCCCGCTCCCAGAGGGCAGGGCTGCGCCGACAGGTCCCACGAGGTGAGTGGGCTCTCCTGGGGGCTCTAGCCCAGCATCTCCTTCCCACTACTGACGTTTGGGGTGGATGGTTTTCCGTGGTGGGGGGCGTCTCCTGTGCCCTGTTTGAGCTGCATCCCACCAGCCATGATGACCAGAAGTGTCTGCAGGCATTGCCTGATGTCCCCCAGGGTGGCGGACTCAGCTCCAGTTGACAAATACTGATTCAGACCCGTAACAGGCAGCCTGGCAAGCTTCTTGCCTGAGCCCAACCCAGCTTTCACTCTCCTTCTGCCACAGCCAGCCCTTCCTGAGTCTGCCCTGGGTCATCAGTGCTGCCGGCTCCGAGCTCTGGACCTAGTGGCTCTTTGTGGAACCGAACCTGTCTGCTCTGTGTTCAGGCCAACCCATGACCTCTAATGGGGCCCGGCCCCTGTGAACACGGCCAGAGTGCCTAAAACCCTGACCTGGCCTAGCACTGGTGCCTCCTTGCTCAAGCATCTGCCTCACCCTGGTCCTCTCAGGGGCCTCCCAGCTACCAGCTGGGGGGCTGGGCCCAGGCCTCCTGCTCCAGCCCCCGGCACTGCTCACCTCGGCTGGAGACATTCATGCAGAAGTACATGCCATAGATGAGGTACACGTACAGGGTCCCTGGCTTCATGAACATGCTGCGGTTGCGGGGGGTCTGCCGGCCGCCCCTTGAGTGGGCAGCTTGGTCCTCTGGCCCCAAGTACGCCTCAGTCTCCACAATGCGGCCACGGAGCTCTGTGCCATCATCAAGTTGCCGGACCAAGACCTGTGGGCAGTTGGGGTCGGCTCAGGGCACACTGGGGCCAGCCCGTTTCCTCCCAATGTCCCCTCTGTCTGGCTGGGCCACCCAACAATGGGCCTTGCTCACTGATAGTCCTGTCCATAGAGTATAGCCATTTCAAGCCCTGGCCTTTGCTGGGCTGTGAACCTGCACCAGGGAATGCATGCACCCCATGTCCTCTCAGTGGGGCCCTCCGTCACACTGCCCCACCCATGCCCAAGTTCCCCTGAACTTCCATGCTTAGGCTGGGGCGGGGCAGCATGGAGGGCTCTGCTGTGGTGTCCTCACATGGTTGCCTGGGACACCCTGGTGCCTGTGGAATAACCATGAAGCACTGTCACACTCAGCTTCCACCTACCAGCTCTGAAAGGCCTTTCTGAGCAGCAGGACCAGATGCCCCCTAGCACTCCTAGCCTGAACCATGGCCCGGGGTGTAGCCAGCTCTACAAGGAACGGGGTCAGTGTGCAGTGGGCTAGGAAGGGACAGAGGGGCCAGCCGAGGACAGGGTGCAGTTGCCAGAGGTCTCAGGCCAGCAGGGCACCTTGGAGAGCAGCCAGGGGAGCCAGAGAGGGCCTGTGGAGTGCTGGACAAGCCAGGGAGCCAGTCCTCCCTTGCCTGGAGCCTTCCTGCCCTGCGGGGCGACTGTCTTGGCTGCATGGCACAGTATGACCCTGGGAATGGGCAGCAGTTATGCCCAGGGTTCAGAGCCCCAGGCTCAGCTTGATCAGGGTTCACAGTGGGATTCCGGGGGCAGCCCCTCCCCAGGGATGTCCGCAGCATCTGCCTTGTTCTTAGGCCAGGCCACCCCCATCTCAGCCCAGGGAGCCCAGTGTGTCCGCAGCCAGGGTCAGTGCCGCAGGGCTGGGAGGAGCATGCTGAAGCCCAGGCACGTGGTGGGGTGGCGCTTCCTGAAGACAGGGTGGGGGAAGAAGGGAGTCGACTCCCCCCCCATGCCCATCTCCAGGCAATACAGGGAAGCCCTGTTCCATCACAGCTGAGGGCTCACTTCCATCTTTCCAGATCGAACAGGGCGTTCCTTTATTGGCTTCATGCTTCGCATTTCCACACCTCCAGGAGGCCTACTGGGGGCAGCTGCCCTTCTGGAAAGGAGGCCCTTTTCTCACTGTCATTGTTTTAATTTGAGTTTTCAGCTTTGAATTTCACTGATAAGATTTCCAGGTAGTAGACACTGGTTGCCCCCATGCCCACTATAAACACGTCTCCTCCTTGAGGGGGGAGGGTGCCAGGGCAGGCAACACCCTTCTCAGACAAGAAGCTGACTTGAGCGTGGTGTCACGGCAGCTTACCACTCCTTGCAATGCCCTGCTGAGGGGTGACTCGAGCCTGGCCAAGGGGTCTGCGAGGACAGCCATGGGAGGTTGTAAAGAGGCCCCAGGGACACAGGGTGAAGCACTCCTTCTCTGCTGGATGCTGCCCTGTCCACCTTCCAGCTCAGTGGGCACATGGGGGCCTAAAGGGAGAGTGGGACACGCGGAGGCCTGTGGGCCCCGGGCTGACCTGACACTGGGACTCCTGTGCCACTGTGCGTGAAATCGTAAACCCTCATTACCGAGGGCTCTCCGGATGGCTCTCTCGGCCCTTGCAGCTGAAAGCATTCTCATGGGAACAGACTTGGCCCCTACCCACTAAGTCCCACTTCAGGTTACACCCCACTAGCTCACATTTCAGGGTCCATTCCTTTGGGCACCCACTTCCTGGCACCAAGTTTTCTATTAGTCACAGAAACTGATTCACCTTCACCATTTCAACGTAAGGTCGCCTCAAGAAATGACGCAGCGTAGGCATGGACTCTCTGAAAGGGCCAGAACACCAGGCCTGAGTCTGACACCCAGGAACGACACCCGGACGGTGCTCCAGACAGACGTGGCTGCAACTGCACTGCCGCCGCCACAGGGCCACTGGGGAGCCAGCACCGGCCCTGTGAGCTGCCGTGGCGAGGCGGCTATCAGGGCAGTCCCGACACGGGCAGTCCGCGGGCCACAGCTGCCACTCTCACATGGCTAAAAGCTGTCACCACTGCCCTGGTCGGTGTGGCTCGGTTGGTTGGAGCGTTGCCCTGTAACCAAAAGGTTGCAGGTTCAATTCCTAGTCAGGGCACATACCCAGATTGCAGGGTCAGTCCCAGGTCTGGGCGTGTTTGGGAGGCAACCAACCGATGTTCCTCTCTCCCTTCTTTCTCTAAAAGCAATGAATGCTCTAGACAGGCTCTAATTGTGTCAGCGGACAGGGCAGGCAAAGTTAGCCCCTCACAGACACCTGGCCAGCACTTGAGAGAAACCTGCCCTGAGGGCAATCAGGTGGAGAGAGCTGATGTCCTCAGGGCCCAGAGCAGGCAGGCAGACTGTGGCTCCCCTGCCCCTCCCAGCGCAGACACCAACAATCTCAGCATTATTCCCAGCTGATCCCGGCCCGCCCCCTGCCCCAGATGACTGAGGCGAAGCTATCCAGGAACAAGTGTCAAAGCAGCTAACTATGTGAGGACAAGCAGGACCAAGTCCGGGGCATGAGCCCAGTGGTGAGGGGTCTGGGGGCCACAGACACTGCACAGTGAGGCCACTTCACTTCGTTTACGTTACCTGTCCCAGAAATGCCCGGGCCAGGGAGACTGCAGGCTGGTCGAAAAATTCTAACCCCAGCCGAGCAGGGCGGTTTGAAAAGTAGATACTGCGCTGGGGGCCCAGGGTCGTGGGCGGATCCAGGCGGGGCTCCTTGGGAGAAGGTGTTTGGGATCCACTTGGTGGGCTCTGGTGCTGCTCTGCCTCCAAAGGTAGCTGCTTTTTTTGCCCCAGTTTGCGGGAAAGCTGTAACGGGAAAGAACAAAATAGAGTGCCTGAACAGGAGCGGGAAGAGGACTGTGCAGGGAAGGCAGCCTTGCAGAGCTTCGGGGCTGTATGCGACTGCCTGCCTCAGTTTCCTCCCCTGCAACGTGAGGGAATCGTTTTGTACCCACAGACCTGATGTCCTCACCGCCTTGCTGGGCCCTGGGAGGCATTGGGAAAGGGATGCGTGTTAAGGAAAGGTTGGTGGCAGTGGTGACAGGGTGGCCACTCTGCATGACGGCCACATGCAGAAGGTGTACAATGCAGCGGCAAAGGGCTGCGGGGCCCAGGGAGGGGACAGTGGGCATGAAGGCCTGGGACAGGAAGGCTGGTATCCTTCAATTCCCATTTATAACAAGGATCCTAGATGATCTTCTGAGCTTGTTTCTGGAACCCTGCCCTTTGCACCTGACCTTAACCAAAAATTCGGTAGAGGAATGGATTGTGGGCCATCCACGCCCCAACCCCAGCTGACACATCCACTGTGCCAAACTCCGCCTCAGAACGGCCCAGAAGGTCTGACACATGCAGGTGGGTGAACACCAGGCTAACCATCTGCTTGGCCCCACTCCAAGCTCATGACCGCCCCCCCCCTCCGGCAGTGAGTCCCCAACTGTTCTCTGCCTCATGACCCAGGATGTCAGGATGACAAGGAACAGGGCAAAGGAGAGGTCTCCTGAGGGATGAGGAGGATCCGCTGAGAACCTGCACGATTTCCGCCTCCTGCCTACCAGGAGGCCTCTGCCCTGCCCCTGCCCCGCCCCAGGAAATCTGAGCACACACCAGTGGCTGTTCAAGGAACAGCTGACCTCCAAAGAGCAAGGGGAATAAAGGGAGCAGGTGAGCATCAGGGCCCGGAAACACCATCCTCAAGGGCTGATCTTCAGCAGTACCCATGTCTCTCTAACATGTGACAGACCCCTTATTTTTAACATAAGTGCTGACATTCCATGTCAAGCGGAGACCGCCAGTCTGCTGAGAATGGACGCTGACGTGACCGTCTTTGCAGTCCTGCCCATCTGCCAATACCTACCATGGGCTCAGACTCTGGGACGCCACAGCCCCTGCTCTCGCCCCGAGTTTGGCCCCTGGCCTGCCTCTTGGTACTTGGGTCACTCTGGGTCTCTACACCAGCCCACCCTAGGTGGTGGGGGACTCAAATGGCTGTCCAGGGACTGAGGCTCAGAGACGCCTTAGCCTCCCCATTACAGACCTGGGATTCCAAGCTGCCTCACAGGCCTTTGTAGAATGTGGCGCAGGCTTATAACCCGACAGCTGAGCAATGGGGTGACCCTCCTGTTGCACCCAAGGGTGAGTGCTGCCTCAAACCGTGCACCTGGGCGCCTGACATGTGTCACCAGGCCCTGGTTAAAAATGAGGGTTCCCTGGGTGAGAAACCCCAGAAAATGACCCAAGGGTGTCCACATCTGTTTCCCCGTCTATGGTAAGGGAACCAACATGTACACTTTACACCAGAATTCAGGCAAGCCCCTGATCGCCTTCCAGCAGGAGCTCAGTGAATGGAAGTGAGAAACAAAGTCCACCCGGGGTACCTCCGGGCAAAACCTGGAGACAAGTCTCTTCCAGGCTGGGAGGGCCTGGCCTGGATGGAGGTCTCCAAGGGACCTGCCAGCCTTCCATCGGAACCCGGGAAACACAGAATCAGTAAATAAAGAGCAACATTTCTCTGGCTGTGACAGACACTAGAGCTAACTGCTAGGCCCCCCCATGGTCATTTCTGTCTGCAGGCTGGTTCCTCGGGGAGGGGCCATTTGACCTGGGCCTACGTGCCTAGCATTTCACCGGTGTCGGGGTATCCTCCCAGACCTGCTTGAAGACCTCAGACCGGGCCTCGACTTTACTTCTGGAAAATGGAGCCTAGCCACGAGCCCGAGCCCATGGGCTCTCGCCTGGGAACCGCAGACCCTGCTGGGGGCCCGCCGAGCGCACGTTACTAGTTTTTCGCGGATTGTGCGACTCCGGTAAGAGTTTCACCCTCGGAGACTGCTCCTCGGCCGTGCGTGGAGCGAGAAGCGGGCTCACCTGGGTCCCGCTACGCACTGGCATCCCGCGGCTCAGACCGGGACTCTTCTGGGACTGAGACCACCCCAGGTCAGAGCCCACCCAGGAGGCAACCCCGGAAGCACCTCCCCGGCCCGGGGGTGGAGCTAGCGCCGGCGCCTGCGCGGAGGAGGACGGAAGCCTCGGGGGAGCGGCCACCGGCGTTGGGCTCGGACTCCGCCCCGTAGGAGGGGTCGGGGTGGGGCCACACAGGGGTGGCTGCGCGGGACCCGGGCTCCCCGGAGATCCTGTTGCCAGGCGCCCCACCTCCCATCCTGGACAAACACCCGCGACTGCTGGGGCACTGTGGTGTGAGAAGCGGAGGAAGGCGACTGGGGTTGGGGCGAGGCCTGCCTCACTGCGACGTCGCTTCCAGTGACCTGCCCCCAGCCTTCTTGCACTTTGGTTCCCCCCACGGCCGTAGAACCCACTCCACCACCAGCTGGGGGTCAGACCACCAAGAGGACTGGCCGTCATAAATCAGGGCCCACGAGGGGCCCCGGTTGTAGGAGTAGTGCTTTGAGGAAGTGGCCTGCAGACAGTGGGGTCCACGTGGAGGTCATGTGAGGGAGGTGGAGGGAGACCTGGTCCTTGGGGCACAACTTCCTGGACTTCAGAGGGAGTCATTTGGGTGGAGAGGACGCGTTGGGCCAGGAGTGGGCCTGAAGGGCTGTGTCTGGGAAGCTGACGCCGGGCCTTCAACGGGCAGTCGGGGATTCTGTCTCAGCAGTGGAGCCCCCATCTCTCCCACCTCTAAGAAGTTGAGGGGAGCCTGTCCCTGTCCTGGAGTGGGCCTGCTGGATGGAGCATGGCCAGCCTCCCCACAAGGCTGAGGCATGGACTAGGGCTGTGAGGATCTGAGCGGACCAGTGGATGCAGCCTTGCTTAGCAGCAGCTAGGGGTAGAGTGGGGAACACTGCTGCCCTCCACCTCTGAGCCCCTTCCCACACCCAGCATCAAGGGCACACTCTTCCCATAATTTTGCAAGTCAGATTTGTGCCCGGGAGGAAGGGAAGGGAAATCTGGGGAGGGCAGTGCCTGGCCCAGAGGAAGGAAGGACCGAGGGTAGTTGCTGTTCAGGCACGGGGCTGCTTTGGGGAACGAAGGCTCACTGGTAGCTCCTAACACTCATCAGAGCTCCGCTCCACTCTGCACTCTGGGGTGTTTCTGGGTCTGCAGGCCCTCTGCTGTCGCAGGCACAGCCTCACTCCCTGTATAACCCACCCCTGTCTGGGAAAAACCCTGGCCCTGGGCGGGGAACCTGTGGGGCCTGGGAAAGAACTGGGCATAGGATGGTGTCAGATGGGGCCGCTGGATGGGTCATGTGAAGGGGGCCCTCAGATACGCATGGCACCTGGTCTCAGGGCAAGTCCAGCTGGGAGGACACTGCTCTCCAACTGCTCCTTCTCCTCCAACCAGCCCAGGGGCTGAACTCCAGCCCTCCAGCCTCCCACCCCCATCCCAGGGCCCCAGCCATGACTTCCTGGGGAGGGAGGGGCAGCAGCCTTCCATCCTGCTGGAAGCCACCCAGCAGTTTGTGGCACTAATGCTGCTTCCGGGGGTGGGCAATGTGTCATGAACCCATGCTTATAAGGCAGGCCTGGATGTGACTCCCACCACTTTCTTTCTTTTCCTCCTTAAGCCCTGCAGCCATTCTACCTAAACAATGAGTCCCGTTTCCAGCTTTCTTGTTTGCCCAGTCCTCCTCCCTCCTCCCTTCCCCTCTCCCTCACTTTGGGAGGGAAACTGAGGCCCCGGTCGGGCTTCATGCCCTTGGCGAGGGCAGGGGCAGGGTGGGTGCTGTTCTGTATTAATTTTTACTTATTTCACAAATGGTGCATGGTCCTGATAGAAATCATGGGAATTCACACATCCCCAGAGGGGAGTTTTATCCCAGTCTTGAGGATGAGAAAAGAGAGCAGCCCTGGCCCCAGGAGGAGGAGGCAGGGCCAGGGCCAGCAACCCACTTCTCCAGATGTTCTGGCAGGGGCTTGCGCAACCTCTGCAAGGAGGGCTCCCCCTCCCACCCCCCACTTCCTGGTTTGTGGTCTGAGGCCCCACCGCAGGCTGGAAGTGGTGGGTTAAGCATTCCCACTGTGGCCAGAAGGGCAGGCTGGGTGGGAGTGAGAGAAGGTGGTGCTAGGTGGGAGGAGGAGCCAGGGGCCTTCTCTGTCCCCAGTGTGCCCTGTGCTGGGCTGGAAGAGGCATGTTAGTGGATATCAGTGGGAGATGGAGGTGAGGACACCCTCCATACTTTCAAAAGGATCCACACTGGGGCCAGCTGCTCTGTGCCCTGTTGGGCCACCTTATGGCCTTTGGAGCAGCCATCAGTCACCAGAGCCTTGAGAGAAAGGACAGCCGCTCTCAGAGGCCAGAGCTCCAGCCCCAGCACTGGCTCAGTGTCCTCTCTAAGGTAGGGACAGAGGGACGGCTGACACCCTCAAAGGGAGAGTTGACAGGTGGAGAGGGTTTGTCAGCATCTCCTTGGGCAGAGCAGGCGGCTGGAGGTGTGTGGGGGCTGCATCCTCCCTTCCTGGGGCTGCGCTGCCATTGCAGCTGGGCCCCCTGCCATCCTTTGGAGAGGAGAAGCTGCCTCAGAAATAGCCAGTGCTATTCAGGCCTCTGGCTGGCCTGGCCCATTTTGGCCACCTCCCCAAATTGCCAGGGGCTGATCCTGGGGTCATCCAGGCCCCCCAAGTCCAGGGACTGGCCTGCTGAGCTGAGGATTCCAGAGTGGCTGGCAGGGACTCCTACTGGTCAGCACTCCTAACCCCTCAGGTCCTAGAGTCGAGGGCATATCCAAGGGGATGGTCCAGACACTCACCCGTCCTCGGTCGCCCCCCACATACAGGCAGTTGCAGCTGACTTCCAGCCCCCAGGGCTGGGTGAAGAGGGAACAGAGGCACTGGAGGGGGGGGGATTTCATGCAGGGCTTCTCCACCAGGGCACGGACAGTAGGGCAGACTTGAGGCAGGGCATGCGTGTGCACACGTGTCTGTGTGGGCTGGGTCCGGGCCTGAGGGCACACGTGTTGACCCTTCTTTGCTCACACCATCCTTCTGATGTCAGGGTCCTTTCTCAGGAGGCCAGGGTGGGCAGAGAACCTGGGATTCCTGGGTCTGTATGCCTTGGGAGCAACACCTGTGAGGAGCAAGGGCTTGCAAGAGATACTACTGTGGATCCCGCTGGAGCTTGGGCCCTTCTGAGGTAATCTGAATGAGGTGGGAGCCACTTACCTGTCCCCGGACACACAGAACACCTTCTCGGGGTAGGAAACATAATTTTGGTCAAGGCAGCTCTTGTCTGCTGAAGGTGACTGCTCAGGGGGTTCTCCACTGTGAGCCAGCTGTGGCTGGTGCTCCCGGCAGTGGTGAACGGATGTCTGGGTCACGGCGCAGATCCGAGCGTCCAGTGCAGGAGGGCCCTGCCAGCGCCGGCTGCCCAGCCATGGCATGCTTTGGCGGTGAGCCCGGGCTTTGGCTCCAGAGAGGACACTGTTGCAGGCTCTGTCAGCCAGGTGGGCAGGGCCTGCTTATCCCTGGCAGGGGTCAGGAATGCTGGGCATGGAGGGACTATCCTGTCTGGCTGAGAGCCTGGCATGGGAAGGTTGGCATGTGTGGCCTGCAGGAACCCTGGGCATCAGCACCGGGCAACCGCCCTCTTGCCTTGTGTCCCTAATGCACCTGTAGTCACCCTGTCCACTAGTGAAGGAGTCCCTTCTAGCCCCTTGGAAGCTTGGATTGTGTCCCTGTGCCTAAGAATCAAGTTGATATTCCATGGACGACCTGGAACGTGCAGACACCTCTTTCTTCCAAGGTGGCGGGGACACAGCCAGAAGATTCTGTCCCTGGCCCAGGCTTGGGGCCAGCCTGTAAGTTGGCTGCTACCTCGCATCATCAACTTTATTTTCTGTGTAGCTGTGGACCAGGTTGTTTTCTGTAGCCAGACACTGGGCATGGCGTGCCAGCCATGGCAGCCACTCTGCCCAGAGAGGGAGAGCGGCACCTCGTCTCCGACCAGCGAAGGGCCTGAGGACGCATCTGTGGGCCCTCCCAGGCTCCAGGGACTGGCCTCATGTGCCCAAGGTATTCTGACATCTGGTGGAAGGGTCCTTAGGAGACCTGTGGTCCCAGTTCTTTTTTAAAAAAAGATTTTATTTATTTATTTAGAGAAGGGAGGGAGAAGGACAGGGAGAGGAACGTTGATGTGTGAGAGAAACACCCATCAGTTATCTCTCGCACATATTCTAATTGCACCCCAGCTGGGGACTGGGCCTGCAATCCAGGCCTGTGCCCTGACTGGGAATCAAACCAGCGACTTTTTGTTTGTGCGAAGATGCCCAACCAACCGAGCCGCACTGGTCAGGGCAGCCCAGTTTCCTCTGGGAGAACCGGAGACCACCGTGTCAACTGCACCAGGGCGGCTCAGGGCTCCCCACCACTCGCTGCTCCTGCTCCCACCCTGCCATCAGCACCCTCCCCATTCCCCTTGTCTGTCCCTGGGTGGCTGGGCCTCACGGACTCCTTCAATGTCAGGAGCAAGGAATGCTGGGAAACTCCCAGAGCAGCCTCAGCCTCAGCCTCCCCCAGGGACAGATGGGCCATGTTGTGTCCAGCTCCGAGACTGTAGGGATGAGCCCACCAGGGGCTGTTGGCGGCTCTGCAAGAGGGAAGAGCACAGAGTTCGCCGACACTGCACTGCCGCCTCTGCTCCCAAGTTCTAGGGGCCGCGGGTTCAGGCTGGCCTGGGAGTGCCTGTTGGGGGAGCAGGGTTTCCAGGGGTGGGGAGCACAGCCTGAGGACAGGGTAACTGTTCTGATCCTGCCTCTAGTGAGTGTGAGGGTGCGTGGGTGTGTAAACTCACAAATGGAAGTGCATAATTGTGGTATGTGCACACGTGCAACCGTGTGAGAGGGCACGAAAGTGTGTGATTGCGTGTATGAGTAGGTGGTGTATGTGAGCCGGCGTGAGCAGCTGTGTGCGAATGAAGATGTGAGTGAGTGTAAGTGCTTCAGTGTAGGAGCTCGTGTGTATGAGTGCAGAGTAAGTGTGAGCACTCCCGTGGGCCTGGGGAAGTGCAGGGAAGTGATCTGTCAGTGTGGGCCTTTGGGGGAGGTTGGTGGTTTGGCTTACAGGGGCATCCAGAGACACTCTCCCACCCCCACGTCCCCTTTGTCAAGCACAAGTCGAAGCAGAGAAGCGTCAGGAGTCACTGGTCAGGGAGAGGCTGAGGAGCCCAGGTCCGTAGTGGACCGTTGGGTTCCGTCCAGCTGGGCCACCAGGTCGTCTCTCCTCAGCTGCGGCTCTCGCGACCCTCCAGCCACAGGTGTCCCTACTGCTGGACTCTGGGGAGAGCGGAGCTCAGTCGCCTTCCCGGAGGAGGTGACTCGGGCCGGGCGGGCCGCGCATTCCTGAGCCCTGAGTCAGTGCGGCCGCCCCCTCCGGCCCGGCCCGCCCCCGGCGCGCACGCCCCTCTCACCCTGGCATTCCCGGCGGGCGGGCCGGACGGACGGGCGGGCGGGCTCTCGGGCGGGGACTCGGCGCCGGAGCCCTCCCGCCGGCAGTGGCAGCCCCTCCTGGAGGCCATCAGGAGCCCGGAGGACCCCGGGTGCTGGCGGTGGCGGCGGTGAGTGAGCGCGCCCGCCGGGAAGGCGCAGGGCGCCGCGGGCGGGGCGGGTTCCGGGGCTGCGTCCGCTGCGCTCGGGGCCGGTCCTCAGCACACCGTGGCCGGAGCCGGTGGCAGCGGCCGGAGCCGGGTCGGGTTAGGGGTCCAAGTCGGGTCAGGATCCGGGGTTCGGGCCATTCCCAACCCGAGGCGCCCGAACTTTCCTTACTGGATTTTCCCTAGCCGCCCGCGGAGGCGGCCCAACCCCGGATTCCAAACCCGGCGCGCCGCAAAAATAGCCCGTGGCTGGATTAGCATGTCCCTGCGGGCTGACCAGGCCGGACAGCTCGGCTCCAACCCCCGCCCAGCAGCTGAGGGTCCCGGGAGCGGGAGGACTCAGAGTCCGGGGCTGTCTCCAAGCTCCCGAGTTGTGCCCTCCCCACTTGTGTTCTCCTTCCCGGTCACCGCAGGCGGGTGGTGTCTCCTGGTCGAAACTGGGGCTCAGAGGGTGGAACTTCTTGGGATCACCCGTCCCAGCTGTACTCCCTGGGGATGGGAATCACATCAGCACTTACAGCGGTAGCTGTCGCTCTGGGGGTGGAGATGGGCCCCTGTCTCCCCTATCTGTAATCGCCGAAACTGCAGGGCTCTGGGGGGGTCCTCCCAGAGACAGTCCCCTGCCCGGTGCTCAGCGGTCAAGAGGAGCAGGCCAGGGCTGAGCATGAGGCCGCCGCAGGGCGCCTTGAAACAGGCCTTCTCTCGGCTGGGGAGATGGGAGATGGAGCGACCCCAGCTGCTCAGGGCCCGGGTTGAGGGCTGGCTGTCCCCTGCTGGGGCGTGAATGTGGGGCTGAGTGGGGGGATGGGCAGGGAGTCCCCAGTCTGGAGCCCCTGCTCTGTGCTTGAAAGACCCCCCTCCCCCCCACCAACCCACACCTTGGGACTTCCTGGCAGAGAAGATTCAAGGATGAAACTGGCTTTTCAGGTTTGGCCCAGTTAGATGCTGGGCACTCCCCACCCCCATGGAACCAGCTTTAGCCCCCTAGCCCCCACCCAGAGACTGGGAGAAACCTAGGGAACCAAGTAGTTGGCTGGGGCGGGAGGGGTTCCTGAGGCCGAGCCCCCTGCCACCAGGGGTCATTCTGGGCAATCGGGGTCCTGTTGCCTGAGAACTGGACAGGAGCTAACAGGGGGCACAGGAGTCAAGTGGCCCCAGATCAAAGGCGTAGCCCCTTTGAGCAGCCTCCATTGGCTGAGCCGCCTCCCGTTGCACAGACTGACGACCCAGGGCAGCAGAGCTGGGGCGCTGCTGTGTCCAGTATCCCTCACTCCGAGTCGCTGTGCTGGCCAGACAGACCCCTGACTTTGGGAGCTCCCATTCGAGGGGCACCCTTGGTTCAGAGAGAATCCCCCAGGTCTCCCCTGCCTTTCAGGGCCCTCTTGGGGTCTTCTCAGCTCCAGCCACGGCTCAGGGCGGCACCCCCACCCCCACTGCTGCTCTCCCCGGATGTGAGGGGCTCCTCGATACCGGCTCCGGTTTCCCCACCCTGGTGTCTGTGACAGGATCAACTTTCTGTCCAAGGATCCGATTCCTTGGCTTCTGCCTATTTTCTGGGCTGGGTGTGTTTGAGGGTGACTTCCTCTCCCTGAACTGAGATGCTCTGGGTTGGAGAGGGTGGAGGGAGGGTCCAGAGGGTCCCAACAGCCCTCCACAGCCTGAGGAACCCAGGGGCCCGCCCCTTACCTTGGGGGCGGTGGCCAGGGCCATCTAGGCAGGCACCTGGGTCCCTTTCACCTCAGCTTTGGAAAGACATGGCCCAAGGCTTTAAATCCCCTTGGAGGCTCAGTGACCTCAGGCAGTGACTGGCCTCCCTGAGCCTGATTCCTCATCTGTAAGATGGGTGCAGAGAACCTCTCCCAAGGTTTGTGAGAGTTCGGCTGTCAGCCAGGCCTCCAGTGCGAGGCAGGTGTGTCAGGGTTACGATGACTGAAGCCACGTCTGTTCTGATAGCAGACACCAGGGAACTGAGTTCCCCACGGGGCCCCTCCAGCACTGCCCAGCGGTCGTCGTGTCCTAGGAGGGTGTTACTAAGCCCAGACGGTGTCCAGGTACCAGCGGTACGTGTGTGGAGTCAGTTAGGGGCACTCAGGGGGGCTCTGCCTGGTGCCCAGGCATGTTGGTGGGATATGGGCTTCTTCCCTCTGCAGTTTAAGGGGCTGCTGCCACCTAGCTCCTGAGGTGCAGGAGCTAGGGGGTGACTCCAGATTGTCACCCCCACAATCTGCTGTAGCTAGGTCCCTGCCCCGACCCCTCGCTGACTGTGGCACGGACAGGTCGCCTTGGGGCTCCCATGCCTCGGGTATGTCTGCTCTGTCAGACCCAGCAGGGTTAGGGGCTTTAATTCTGGCCGTTGGTCACCCTTGGGCTCCTGCCGGGATTTGGACAGTGCCTCCCACTCCGCACTCCCTTTCCTACCCTGTGCGCTGCCCTCCCAGGTCAGGTCCCTGTGCCCTTGGGCCTCCTCCAGCGGGAAGGTCTTGTCTTCTGTCATAGGCCCTTTGTAGGCCCCTCGGCCGTAGTGGGTGCCACGGAGGCAGGGATTTGATGTGACCTTCTGGTGGGCAGAGGGCACCATGCAGGTCAGTGGCCAGGTCTCAGATCTGCCCAGCTTCCCTCTGGGGGTTTAGGGGGTCAAGGGGGTTAAGGGGGATTGAGGAGGGTTGAGGTCCTGGCAGGCCTGGCCTATATCCCTCCCAGTACAATGCCATTTCCAGATGAGGCTAGGAAGCCCAGACAGGTGACTTCTGCTTTGCCATCCAGCAGTGTGTGGTGGAGAAGTACTGGATTCTGGGCTGGCAGACAGCTGGTGATCCCTTCTCCCACCGGAGATCTGGGTTGGGCTTTAGATTAGGGGTCAAACAGAAGACTGAGGCCTAGAGATCAGGGCTCTAGTGGGGAGGTTGGAGTAGCTGGCTTCTAGGACCATGCTCAGGTGAGCTGGGGACACGTTGGGGCAAGCGTCCTGGGGCGGGGCCCATGCTCCAGCTGACCTCAGTGGTGGGCGGTCCCCTGGGCTGGGCAGGGCAGGGAGCCCATGCTTGGCAGGCCCGGTCCTGGGGCCGGGCCGTCCACTTGGCCTCTGGCTACCCCTGCCAGCGTGGTCCTGCAAGTGTGCGGATGGCCTGGGCCCAGTGGTGGCTCTGCTCGCACCTGGGGATCCTGCTCCTCACCAGCTGTGGCCGCTGGCCAGGCCCGGGCAGGCCAGGACTTCTCCCCAGCCTCCTGCTGCCTCTTGGCCCAACTTCCCAAGCAGGGCATCTCTGAAGGGTTCTGTCCCCAGTATCTCCCACGGCCCCTGCTCACGGCACACGCCCTTGGGCCCTCTTGCCCCTGGGCTCGCTGCCTTTTCCTTGGCTACCTTGCTTGGGCTGCTCCCCAGAGCCGGCAGGCCGAGTCAGCCTACTGTGCAGCAGGAGCTGCTGCGGCCCCTGGCCTTCCTACCCTGGCTCCTGCGTCCTGGCCCCTCCGCACTCTTGTGCAGTTCCAGCCTGAAGTGTCCTCAGCCAACCCCAGAGTGGGACCCTCCCCCTGCGCCCCCAGCCCTTCACCCTGATGGCTGCAGCAGCTCCCACCCCTGGAGCTACCGCTTAAAGCAGCCCCAGGGGCCCTGTGACTCTGTGGGGCCCTCTTCACCAGCCTCACTCACCTTGTTCCTCACTCATCCTGAGCTGTTCAAACACCTGGAAGCGGTATTGGTTTGTGTCCCCTGCTGGCCTGGGTCCCCACCCTTGGCATTTACTTTGTCAGCAGTTCTCACTTTACTTCCAGATGCTCCTTTGGGAGTCTCCCGAGGGGCTGGGCCCCGGGTGGGCAGCCACGGATGTTGCCAGAGTGACTCAGATGCTGTGTGACCCCGGGCAGCTGGGCTGTGGTTTCTGCCTGCACTGAGGGGTCAGCGGAGAGGAGATGCCGTTGGGATTTCCACCATGAGGGGCTGTCTGGGAACAAGAGCCCACTGTACGCCCAGGGGAGGCCTGGACACTGAGCCACTGTGTCTGCTGGACAGGCACTGCACCCTCCCCAGTCCAGACTCTTTGTCCGGCCTGGGCCCGCCCCTCCCCCACACCCTTGGGTGCGGGTGTGGAGCCCTCCTCGTGAATCCCACCCACTTGAGGCCCAGATGGGGAACTGGGCACATAGCGGGAGGGTAGGCTGGGTGTCCTGGGGCTGCGTGGGCTACAGAGCTCCCTCCTGCCTCTGCCCCAAACACAGGAGGGGTTTGGGTGGAGGTGAGGGACACCAGGAGGTCTGGGCACACAGGCAGGGAGCTGGTGCCGCATCATGAGCTGCATGGCCCTGTGTTCCTGGACAGACCACGGGCCGGGGCCTGTGGAGGCTGGGGGCTGCCCGGCTGCCTGTGCATGCTGGCCACCCTCCTCCTTGCTTGTGCTGTTCCTGCCCGACGTGGCCATACAATCGTCTCCTCCTCCGACCCAACTGAAGGGTCATCTTCAGGGATCTCCCATTGCCCAGATCATGGGGACTGCCAGGATCTGCTCGCCTGTGCTCCAAAGTGGCCGGTGTCTCCCTGGCAGTGGCTCTGGAGCACGGTAGGCCTGGCAGTGACGGGCAGCACACACATGGGCGAACTCCTGAGCTGTGCTAGTGGAATCCAGGGCCCGGAGTGCCAGTCAGCGGTAGGCAGCCTGACTGAGGTTGGGCAGTATGCATGTGCAGGGGCAGGGCCCTGAGATGGGAGGAACCAAGGGTCAGGAGAGCCAGGGGGCGGGGTGGGCAGTGGGAGCCCTGGGAGTCATGTATGTGTGTGGTGGGGGGAGCCGACCCATCATCTGGCAGAGACTCCTTGTACTGCTGTGCAGGGAACCAGCTAATATCACCTGGGCATGCTGGGTGTGCAGGGGGAGGTGTGTGGAGAGGCCGGTCCCCCAACCCCCAGGCTGCAGATTCCCGCCAGTGGCCCAGGTGCCACTCTGGGCCCTGTACCTCTTGGGACCTCACAGTAACTCCACCAGAAGCACTGGCTCGCTTCTCAGGTGAGAACACCGAGGCTACACGGGCACCGGATGACTGGTTGGCAGGCACGGGCTTCAGGCAGCACAGCCGCCCCATCTGAAACACTAAGGGGGTTCCCATTCTGTCTGGTTTCTCCTCCATAAGGCCCCACAGGGTCTGGCACAGTCTTGGGGGGCAGGTGGCCTGGATCACTGCCTGGCAGGCGTGGCTTGACCGTGGCCCAGAGGGCACACGGGGTGCTGTCACAGCACTGCAGGTTCTGGGCACCCCTGTTTGGTCACCGGCTGTCCCCCCAGTGTGCCCGGGGCTGCCTGAAATTCCACCACCAGTGCCTGAGACCCGAGGCTGCCCTTGCCAGTCACGTCCTTGCCAGCAGCGGGTCTTAATGGCCACGTGATCTGTGAGGGGGGGGGCGCTGAGCACATCAGGGAGTACACGGGCCTGGGCTGGGCTTGTGACATGAGCTGGCTGAGGGCTGCTGTCCTGGTTCAGGCCCCCGGGAGACCCATTTTCAGGAGGATTCACGTCGCTCACTGCCCCCCACTAGAACTGTCTGCCTTTGTCCTTCTGCAGGGACCCCTTTGTTGGACCCCACATTGTGGGGATCAGCCTGGGTAGGTGCCCAGAAGGGGTTCCTGGCAATGTACAAGCAAACACTGCCTTCAGCCCTCGTCCTGAGATCACACCAGAAGGGAGGGGACAGGGGCTTGGCTCTGAGGGGGCAACCTGCATGGAGAGACCCCTGGGTGCACAGTCAGCTCAGAGCAGAGGCAGGACCATGAGGGATAGAGTAAGAGCTGGGAGGAGGCATCCTTGAAGGACTCCTTCCCACCGAGCCTGTTCCTGGTTGGTGTAGCTCAAGTGGGAGCTGTGAGCAGGGCCTCGGCATGGTCCCTAATTGGTGCAGGGCCAGGTGGAGTGTAGGTGATGAGCAGTGTCACTGCATGGGGACTAGGATCTGCGAGCAGTGCCCTGGCCCTGGTCATCGTTGAGCCAGGAGGAGCTATGCGTGCGCAGCACTCAGCGGTATGCCCCGTTCGGTGTAAGGCTGGTAGGGGCTGCTGGCCGCAGCCCGGCCCAGCCCCCAGTCGACAGAGGGCCAGGAGGAGCCGAGTACAGCATCCAGGGCTGTTTTTGGTTTATGGAGTCCCAGTGGCAGCTGTGAGAACCGTCCTGGACGTGTCCCTGGTTTGCGTAGGGGTAGGAGGAGCTCTGCCCAGCACTCTGTGCCCCCGCTGGGCTGTGTTGGAGCGGGAGCAGATGTCTTCCTTGGGCGGTGGTCCCAGGCCAGGGCAGAGCCGGAGTTGCCCGAGCTGGGTGGGTCCTGGCTTTTCCTGGGGCTGCAAGAGCAGTCGGAGCCGTGAGCAGCGTCCCCGGCCTGTGCTCGGTTATGCTGCCCTGAATGTGTGACTTTGGGCAAGTCACACCTCTGCTCTCCAGGCCTCAGTTTCCTTATTTCTAAGCTATAGGAGGGGCCTTCTCTGTATTTACTCCAAGCAGCTGGGAGGGAGGCTCGGAAGTAGAAGCTGTTTCTGGGAGTGTCGGTAGGTGGGTTACAGACCTGTCAGGATCTGAATCTCTTTGAGGGGGCTGGGGAATTTTGGGGTCTCTGCCCTGAGTATTGGTTGGCCACTCCCATGGTGTCTGTGCCCCCCATTGTGTTCAGGGAACCCTCCCAATCCTTGGGTCCTGTTTTCAGGTCCTTTGTGGTCCTTCTTTGGGAAGGGGGATCCAGACCTGTGCTGAAAGTGATGCTTCCTAAGGAGGGAAATGGAATGCCGAGTAAGCTGTGGTCACATGACCTGTGCCTCACAGTGCCATGGCCAGGCAGTGGTGGCCCAAGTCAAACTCTGGCCTCCCTCTCTGCTCTGGGTCCTGGGCTCTTACTCTGGGCCTAAGTGATAGATTTGGGATTGGGTCTCAGATGCTTAGCTTTGGGGCTAGACGGGCAGCCTGGCGGCCGCTGAGCTGCTCTGCTCCTCTTTCTGGGTGCATGGCACCCCCTGGCGGTCATGACAGCATCTGCGCCCAGGCGGGTTTTAGAAGGCGCTGTTGCAGCTGCAGCTCTCAGACCCTGGGAAGCCATGCGGCCGCTCCTCTGTGACTTGGAGCCTTCACACCCCAGTTGTGGACGTAGGGGCCCTCTGTGTCTGGGGCAGACGGCATGGTGGCTAAGAGGGCGCGGGCTGAGGCTTGCCCTGTGCTCAGGCCGCGGTGAGCTCCTCAGCCTGCCCAGGCCCGTGCTCCCCGGACCTCTGCTCTGGCCGTTCCGGTGGCAGGAGCAACCCTCCAGCCCCAGCCTGGCTAACTTGATCTCCTCCTTGAGCCTGCGCTCAGGTGTCACCTCACAGGGAGGCATCACTGCCCCTGGCAACAGCCATGTGCCGGCTCTGTGCCTATCACATCTCACATCTTCTAACGCAGCGTTATCTGCCGGCTTACAGGTTATTGTGTGTTTGGACTGTTAGCTCCAGGAGGGCAGGGATTCGTCTGGTTTTGGTTTCTTTGTTTCTGCACCTACGTGTCCCAAGCGCCGAGGAGTGGCTCCCAGTAGCTGCTCTAACACCTGTCACGTAAATTTACATCGTCTGGGGGCCTGGTGTGGGCCCGGCGACGCGTGTGGGGACGAGTGTGGCGGGGACCGTGCACGTCCGCATTGAGCTCCTGGGGGTTCAGCAGTGGGAGCCGGGACCACCATGGTCAGGGCTGTCACCGCGTCTCCTTTCTCCCGGGTCTGGGCCCAGGGGACTTCGGGCAGCTGCCAGCATGTCAGTGAGTAACACCCGCCCTCAGGCCCGCACTGCCGCACCCGGAACCATGAGCGAGGCCCGCAGGGACAGCACCAGCAGCCTGCAGCGTAAGAAGCCACCCTGGCTGAAGCTGGACATTCCGGCCGTGGTGCCCCCTGTGGCAGAGGAACCCAGCTTCCTGCAGGTAGGCCCTGGCCAGCATGGGCTGTGGGTGCTTCCTGTCCAGCCCCCTCACCGTGACCCCATTGCCCAGCCCCTGAGACGCCAGGCTTTCTTGCGGAGTGTGAGTATGCCGGCTGAGACAGCCCACATCCCTTCGCCTTACCACGAGCCCCGCCGGCCGGTGCTGCAGCGTCAGGCATCCATCACACAGACTATCCGCAGGTACAGCACTGCGCCTGGGCTGCTCCACGGGTTGGGGGCTGGGGGCTGGTGGACCGGGGCAGGCACACAGGGCCCCCTTCAGGCAGTGAGGCTGGGAATGGGGCAGGGGCCCCTCCTGTCTCGCTGTCTCCTCATTCTCGTTCCCTGTGTCGCCCTGGCCTCCTCCTGCTCCGGAGACTGACTCCTCTCACCTACTGCCCTTCTCTGCTGCCCCCAGCACTTGCTCTCTCCTTCTCTGTCTCCCCCACCCCAATGCCCTGGCTCCTGAACAGCCGGCAGGTGCGCTTTGGGCGCGTCCACACTCTGCCCCTCTTGGGCTCCCCTGCTGCCCGCAGGGCCCTCCCACAGCGCTGGTCTCTCTCCCGGTCCCTGCTCAGGTACTGTGGGCAGGGTGTGAGTGAGTTGGCATCAGCTGGTGTGTGCATGGCTTGGGGCCTCTTGGGAGCTGGTAGCCCGGTTTGTGTTCCCTGGGGCTCCTACTGGCAGGTTCTGGCAGTGTTTTCGCTTGCATGTCCGAGGGCTGTGGGCAACCTGTCTGGGCTTGCAGTGCCTATTGCTCGAGTCCTGTGGCGTCCAAGATCAAGCTGGTGCCCAGGGCTCAGCTCTCCCTGGATGACCTAAGGGCAGAGCTCTGAGCATCTCTGGACGCAGTGTCTCCTCACAGACCCCCTTCTCGGGTCGGGTGTGGGCCTGGGTAAGATACTCACCTGGACAAGGCCTATTATCTGTGGTTCTAGTGGAACTTGGAGTTGGCTAATTGTTTAGGGGGCAGCCGGGCTGGGACCCACTCACCCTCTTCACTGGACCCAGCTCAGCTGGACCCCAGACCCTGGAGTGACGGAAGCCTGGGGGAAGCATGCTGCCTTGGCGGGGGCCTGTGAGGCCCCCGCTGGGGAGGGGAGAGATCTGCTTCCCCTTGTTGAGTCCCTCTCATGGCAGGGGCACAGCTGACTGGTTCGGAGTGAGCAAGGACAGTGACAGCACCCAGAAGTGGCAGCGCAAGAGCATTCGTCACTGCAGCCAGCGCTATGGGAAGCTGAAGCCGCAGGTCATCCGAGAGCTAGACCTGCCCAGCCAGGACAATGCGTCACTAACCAGCACGGAGACGCCCCCGCCGCTGTACGTCGGACCATGCCAGCTGGGCATGCAAAAGGTGTGCCTGCCCCCTGCTGCCTCCCAAAGGCCACTCACTCTGCTCCCCTGGGCTGGGGCTGGGGACACCACCAACCTGAGCAGAGGAGGTTCCTTGAGCTCATGGTCTGGGACGGTGGTTGGATGGCCCCTTAAAGACACCTAAGATACTTTCTGGGAAGGGAGGCTTGGGGGGTGGGACAGATTCCTGGGATTGTACTGTGGGGCCAGCTCTGGATGGGAGAGCATCCCAGGGCAAAGAGCAGTGTGAAGGCACTACAGGTGGGGGAGAGGGACCTGTCTAGGTGCAGTGGGGTGAGGGGTAACCACAGCTGTCAGGCACCCACTGGAGTGTGGGGGGAGCAGCAGCTGTGTTCTCCACAGTGGGGCTGGGGTGGGGAAGGAGCTTTTGGGGTGACGACCCAGCCCCCCGACTCCTGCGTCTCCTCCCCTCCGCCAGATCATAGACCCCCTGGCCCGGGGCCGGGCCTTCCGCATGGCGGACGACACCGCCGATGGCCTGAGTGCCCCGCACACGCCCGTCACTCCGGGCGCTGCCTCCCTCTGCTCCTTCTCCAGCTCCCGCTCGGGTTTCAGCCGGCTCCCACGGCGGCGCAAGCGTGAGTCTGTGGCCAAGATGAGCTTCCGGGCAGCTGCGGCGCTGGTGAAGGTGGGTGCAGGGGCTGGGCGGGCGGTGGGGCTGACCTGGTAGTGTGCCACATGCTCAACCCCTCGCTGGCAGGGTCGCTCGGTTAGGGATGGCACATTGCGCCGGGTGCAGCGCCGAAGCTTCACTCCTGCCAGCTTCCTGGAGGAGGACACAGCTGACTTCCCCGACGAGCTGGACACCTCCTTCTTTGCCCGGGTAAGAGCTCAGGGGTGTCCCCCTGGGCCCCTCCACCTACGTGTCCCACCCTGACCGTGCGTATTTGCTCAGGAAGGTGTCCTTCACGAGGAGCTGTCCACGTACCCAGATGAGGTGTTCGAGTCCCCATCAGAGGCAGCGCTCAAGGACTGGGAGAAAGCCCCAGACCAGGCGGACATGACAGGCGGGGCCCTGGACCGAACGGAGCTGGAGCGCAGCCACCTGATGCTGTGCGTGGGAATGGTGTGAGGGGGCGGGCAGTTGGGGTTGGGGGCGGAGGTCAGGAGCAGTGGGGCCCTGGCAAAATGCCCTGGAGGGCTGAGGGAAGGGGTCCCCTCGGCTACTGTGGCTGGACAGCCCAGGGCTGGGCTCCGTTCGAGTCTCCACTGTCCACCTGTGGAACAGAGTGAAGTCCCAGAGCCCTGTGGCTAGATAGAACTCAGCGGGGAGGCCTGGGGACTGTCTAGATCTGGTCCCACCTTCCCACCATCTTCGGAGGGGCTCAGGATTGCTCTTTGCCTGTAAGGAGGAGGGCGCACAGAGTCTTCACCACTACATGGGAGCCAGACAGACAGAGGCTGCCCAGGGCCTGCCTGGGCCAGGCTGCAGCAGGACAGGGGTCTGGCGTGGGAGCCCACTGTGCCTCTTCCCCCCAGGCCCCTGGAACGTGGCTGGCGGAAGCAGAAGGAGGGTGGCCCCGTGGCCCTGCAGCCCAGGGTGCGGCTTCGTCAGGAGGTGGTGAGCACGGCGGGGCAGCGGAGGGGCCAGCGCATCGCTATGCCAGTGCGCAGGTTCTTTGCCCGGGAGAAGAGGCCTTACGGGCTGGGCATGGTGGGACGGCTAACCAACCGCACCTACCGCAAGCGGATCGACAGCTACGTCAAACGCCAGATCGAGGACATGGACGACCACAGGTAGGCACGGGTGGGGGGGGGGGATGTGGCTTGTGGCAGGCAAGACTCTAGGGTGCGGGCTTCCCGTTAGAGATGCCACCTTCCCCACCTCTGCTGACGCTCTGCCCCGCAGGCCCTTCTTCACCTACTGGCTCACCTTCGTGCACTCACTGGTCACCATTCTGGCCGTGTGCATCTACGGCATCGCACCTGTGGGCTTCTCGCAGCATGAGACCGTGGACTCGGTGAGCCACGGGGCCCTCTCTGGGCCTAGACCAGTGAAGTCTGGGCTCTGGATGCCCTCCTGCCCACTCTGGAGGGAGACAGCCTGAGTGGGCTCCTTCTGATCTTTTTCCCTCAACTTCCCAGGTGCTGCGGAACCGTGGGGTCTATGAGAATGTCAAGTATGTGCAGCAAGAGAACTTCTGGATCGGACCCAGCTCGGTGAGGGGGGAGCCTGGCAGGGTGGGTGGGCAAGGACTTTGGGCCGGCAGCTGACCAGGGCTTCAGCTGCATATTCCGCCCCCTGTAGGAGGCTCTCATTCACCTGGGCGCCAAGTTCTCGCCCTGCATGCGCCAGGACCCACAGGTGCACAGTTTCATCCTGGCTGCGCGGGAGCGGGAGAAGCACTCCGCTTGCTGTGTGCGCAATGACCGGTCGGGCTGCGTGCAGACGTCGGCGGAGGAGTGCTCGGTGCGTGCCCCTGCCTGCAGCGCATGCCCCGCAGCTCTGCACCGTGTGGTTGTGGCCATGTTGCGACTCCAGGTGGCGCTGGTGGAGTCGTTTCCGCCCCGCCCCGCTGCCCCCCCATCGTTGCACGGTGCACCTTCCCGTCGCAGAGGGCCCTCGCATAATGGTCACCGCTTTCCACCCCCAACCCCTCAGTCTGGCGCCACAGACACCGCCAGGGAGTTGTGTGGCGTCTCTGACTTGGGCGTGCTCTATCCGTGTCTTGTTTTTGTGCATGTCTTAAGTTTATGGAAGTGGTATTGCCTTATTTTTTTCGCTAAACAATTACGAAAGAACAAGATTGATCGAAGTTTTTATTATCTCGTTTTATGAGGAGGTGCCAGCATTTATACTGGGCCCTAACTTTGGGCGCAGGTCGTTTTTAATTTTACGCTAATATGAATTACATTCTTGAGCTTGTAAGATTCTCCCCCCACACACACGCATTTCCAGTGTGTAAATGGATAGATTTTGGGTTGTGGGCTCAGGAGGATCTTCGTGTTTGGCTTTCAACTCCTGCCTTCTGGAGATCGTGGTGGCCGAGGGGAGGCTCTGAGGCCGGCCCTGTCTCCCACAGTCCACGCTGGCCGTGTGGGTGAAGTGGCCTTTCCATCCCAGCGTCCCGGACCTCGCTGGCCACAAGCGGCAGTTCGGTTCTGTCTGTCACCAGGACCCCAGGTCAGTCCTGCCGGCCCCGTCCCTACCTCCCTGAGCAGTTGGGAGAGGGCGCAGCTGCTCCCCGTGGGGTCGGGTGGAAGGGTGGCGAGGCACAAAGTGGGGTCTGACTGCCTCCTGGGCTCATGCAGGGTGTGTGATGAGCCCTCCTCTGAGGACCCCCATGAGTGGCCGGATGACATCACCAAGTGGCCGGTGAGCTGGGATAGCAGATTGCTGGGGCTGGGAGTCACCTTTATCATGTGGGGGAGGAGTCCACACCTCACCCATTTATGAGGCCAGGAGGTCCCCATTGTGGGACCACTGTCTTCGGACATAATGCCCTTGGTCTTGGCCTAGCCAGTCCTTCCACCAACACCTGTCTCTCTGAACATGTAGCCAGAACCACATAGAGACTTGGGAGGTCAAATGACATGATTTCAACTCGACAGATGGGAAAACTGAGGCTTAGGATGCAGTAGCTGCTCCAAGTCAAGGCCTGTTTCCTACTGTAGGAGCCTGCCCACCTTTGCCCCAACCCCCAAAGCACAGTGTGGGCCCAGGGTTGGGGGAGGCCCCTACCCAACTCTCCCCGTTTGTGACCCAGATATGCACCAAAAACAGCGCGGGGAACCACACCAACCACCCCCACATGGACTGTGTCATCACGGGCCGGCCCTGCTGCATCGGCACCAAGGGCAGGTGGGTGTGCCCACGCGCAGAGTGGGGGCCCCGGGCTGTGCCCTTCTGCCGAGTCCTGGAGTCACACAAGATTGCGAGGGCGTGGGGTGAGAGGGGCTGGGACCCGGCCCGTGTGGTGCAGTCAGGGGCCTCTGCCCCTGGGCTCCGGCTGTCCCCTCTGCAAGGCTTTCCCACCCCGACTCAACCTTCCAGGTGTGAGATCACCTCCCGGGAGTACTGTGACTTCATGAGGGGCTACTTCCACGAGGAGGCCACCCTCTGCTCTCAGGTAGGTGTCCGGGTGCGTGCCCCGCCCCGCCCCCACCCACCCACCCCGGGCAGGTGCTGACAGGCCACTCTGCGCAGGTGCACTGCATGGACGACGTGTGCGGGCTCCTGCCCTTCCTCAACCCCGAGGTGCCCGACCAGTTCTACCGCCTCTGGCTGTCCCTCTTCCTGCACGCTGGGCAAGTGACACATACAGGCCAAGCAGGGTCGGGTGGTCTCAGGGACCCCAGGAGTGGCTGACAAGGGGGTGGCCCTCCCTGCTGAGTGCCACCCCCCCACCTCACAGCATCCTGCACTGCCTGGTGTCCGTCTGCTTCCAGATGACTGTGCTGAGGGACCTGGAGAAGCTAGCGGGCTGGCACCGCATAGCCATCATCTACCTGCTGAGCGGCGTCACCGGTAACCTAGCCAGTGCCATATTCCTGCCATACCGGGCAGAGGTAAGGCCCCCTGGGTTCGAGCCTGGGAGCACCTCCACTTGGCCCCTCCGCCCTGCCGTGCTCTGGGCCACGAGAGGTGGGACGGCTGCGGTGCGGGTCCCTGCTGAGCACCCCTGCTGCCCGCACAGGTGGGCCCGGCCGGCTCGCAGTTCGGCATCCTGGCGTGCCTCTTCGTGGAGCTCTTTCAGAGCTGGCAGATTCTGGCTCGGCCCTGGCGTGCCTTTTTCAAGCTGTTGGCGGTGGTGCTCTTCCTCTTCGCCTTCGGGCTGCTGCCCTGGATCGACAACTTCGCGCACGTCTCAGGCTTCGTCAGCGGCCTCTTCCTCTCCTTCGCCTTCCTGCCCTACATCAGCTTCGGCAGGTTCGACCTGTACCGCAAACGCTGCCAGATCATCGTCTTCCAGGCGGTCTTCCTGGGCCTCCTGGCCGGCCTGGTGGTCCTCTTCTACTTCTACCCCGTGCGCTGCGAGTGGTGTGAGTTCCTCACCTGCATCCCCTTCACCGACAAGTTCTGTGAGAAGTACGAGCTGGACGCCCAGCTCCACTGAGCTGGGGGCGGGGGGGCCGCGGGCCTGCAGCAGGCTGGGGCCAGGCGGACCGCCCGCCCCGAGCCTCACGGGCCAGGGGGCCTTGTCAGGCAAGCCCTGTGGGCGTCCTGCCTGTTTCCTGGACACAGACCTCTCGTGCCTTGTTCACTGCTGTTGAACCTCTTGTACTTCTGGGCATTTATTACACTAGTTCCTGTGATTACTTTCTAACTAGTCTCCTGACGACCACCTCTTGTGGCCAATAAATGGACTGGGAGCGTTTTAGCTGCCACCAACTTGACCTGAGCTGTCTCCTCCTTTCTGATGGAAAGTGTCCAAGCACCTCCCCCCAGTGAAGTCCCTAAGCCAGGTAGACCCACTTGCTCCCCTTCCGTAGAATGACCGATAGCCACAGACACAGACCCATGGGTAAGCTGTCACATGTCCCCCCACACACTCAGAAGGGGCCCCACCAGCCCACCCAGCAGCTGCTGCTTCAGCACCAGCTAGTGCCCATCCCGGGAGTTGGGGGGGCACCGAGGCAGCCGGACCCTGCGTGCGGCTGTGCTCTTGTACACAGGCTCTCGCTTCTCCACCGGCAGAGACAGAAAGCCGGTTGCTTGCTTGATTTCCTGCCTGCTGGAGAGATCACAGCCACAGGCTTGTGTGGCGTCTCAGGCCTTTAGGACTCACCTGCACCATTCTCTGCCCCCTGCCTCCCCCTCGATGGGGGCTGTGCCAGGCCCCCGTGCCCTGGGACTGTGGCTTTTTGACTTT
This sequence comes from Tonatia bakeri, assembly GCA_004024845.1. Taxonomy (NCBI): domain Eukaryota; kingdom Metazoa; phylum Chordata; class Mammalia; order Chiroptera; family Phyllostomidae; genus Tonatia; species Tonatia bakeri. The sequence continues at coordinate 95,909 of PVIA01003379.1, forward strand.
TCTAAGTGGCAGAGAGATTTATTCTGTACACGAGGCCATGCCCACAGTCCTGTGGGATCTGCCATGAAATTACAGTGTTTGGGTCAGGGAGGGGTCGAGTTCAGGTCTTGAGCATGGGCTCACCCGGCCTTACTCCCAAGGGCCCGGAGTTCACTCTGGCAGTTCCAGCTGTGCGCAGCTGGTGAGTCTACCTCTTCTGTGGGTAGGGGACAGTGACCCAAGGCTTCCTCCTGCTGGGGAGAGGCCTGGCCACCAGCACACAGTTGTCTTGCTTGGAGGTTCATTTTTGCCTCAGTTTTTTGATGAAGGACACTTCATCCCGATTCCGGATACCATAACTGAAAGAGAAGGGGAAATCTACAGATGGGCATGTCCGTGACGCCTCACCTGAGGGCTGTGAGAAACCAAGAATGAACGGGGGAAGAGTGTGCTGTCCAAGAAGGCAAGGAGGCAGTGGCCACCCTCCCATGCACTCGCACTGTGCCAGCGGGCAGCCTTTCGCTGCTACACACTCTTTCTCCTCTCTTCCGGGCTCTGTGCAGCCCTGAACTGCCACTGGTAAGAAACGGTAGGCCCCTCACTGCTCCTCTGGCTCCCATTCTCCAAATCGGGAGAGCCCCCAGCAGGAGGACACGGTCTAGCCAGGGACCCCCCTGGTCTCAAACTCCTAGGAACTGACCAAAGGACGTGCCGGGAGGGCCCAGCCCCCTGGTAGAGCACAGGAAACTGGAGGGCAGAGCCCACATGCCTCCCTGCAGCTCAGGATGCGGCCTGAACTTACTCCCGGAGTTTCTTCTTGTCCTCTGTGAGCTTTTCTCCCGCAGAAGTGAGGTGGTACGTCCTCCACACATAGGACCTGCAAGATAGGGATTCAGGTAAACCTCAGACAGGGACAGCCGGGCAGCTAGGATGCGGGGGCTGGGTGTGAGAAGGGCTCATGGTGCATGACCCCTGGGCGCAGAAGCACCACCCTGTCTGAAGGATCCGGAGGAGGGAGACAGGGAGCTTGTCACTTGTCAGTACTTCATAGCAGAGACCAGGCAGTGGAAAGCACAAGTCCGGCAGGGGCATCTGTGGAGTCCCACACCAGCTCCCAGGAAGGGCTGCAAGGAGCCACGCCTCACTCACCAGCTGACGTGCTGAATGCCCCCTTCACGCTCCTGCTTGAGCTGCACATATCTCTGGATGGCCTTCTTCAGATCCAGGACCGTTGCGTTCTGTACTACAACCACAGCTGCAACAAGGGACAAAGGAGAGAAGATCTCAGAGCCACAGCCTTGGATGGCAGGAGAGGAACCCAGAAGCCCTGCCAAGCCTTGTTTCTGGCTGAGGCTCAAGTTCGGGCAGGGTGGGCTTGTGGTTGCCCCCAGCCCCCTGGGCATGGCCTCTCGGCATCCCACCAACCAGCCCCTGTGAAAGCTCGGCCTGCATGGCCTGAAGGGAGAGGGGCAGCACTTACGCATGACTTCCCCATCCATCTTGCACACTCGGACTGTCATTGCTTGGCCGTATTCCAGGGCTATTTGGGAATTGACCTCTTCCAAAGTAACCTAGAAAAGACCAAGGGTGGAGGTGGGAGCCCTGGTTCTCTTTACCACCCCCAACGACAACAGAAGAACAAGCTGATAGTATCCAAAAAGTGGTGCCATATTTTAGGAAGGACAAGAAAGGGTAGGGATTCTCGCTTACACATTAGAGCTTCCCAGTTTCTCGGCACCTCAGTCTCATGCTCCACCACATTTTCTATTTAAAGTCCAAAGTGGACAGAGGCTCAGAAGAAAGGAACATAGAAACAGGCAAGAAGAACGACCAGCCCTGGATCCTCTCACCAGGGGATGGGCAGGAGAAAGAACCCTGCTCGTCAGCTCAGTCTGAGAGCCCCTGGCCACCAACCAGGATCCAGACTTGGGCCTCGGGACAAGGTTGCAGCAGGTGAAGAAAATAGTAGTTTAATTCTAAAACTCCATGATAGACAACTAATGCTGAAGACTGAGAAGGGAAAACCCAGTAATAATGACTTATCTTTATTATTCTGTTTGCTATAGACTTTTTAAAACCAACTTTGTGCTACAGACCTATGTGTTAGGATGTCAGGTATACTCACAACTTGGTTTTTTGGCGCTGTTTTAAATTCCGTGCCTCAGGCGAGAGCCTCGCTGCCCCATCCTAGGCCCGGCCCCAATTAAGACTCTCATTTACACCCAGAGGTGCCTTACTGAGGTCTCTGGGCCGCTGTCCTCATCAGCAGCGGTGGCTGGTCCACGCCCCTACGCATAGCTCAGCGGGGAACGACCCCGGTCCCTTGCACGCGCGCACCTGGATCGGTAGATCGCAGAGGAGTGGGTCCTGCACCACCATGGCTAGACCTTCCTGGAACACGTCCACCGCCTCGGAGTGCGGGAGGGCCTCCTCTTCATCCTCCTCGTCCTCCTGCACCTCAGGCGGTGGGGCTGCCGCCTCTACCTCCGCCTCCGCCTCCTCCAGGGTGCCTAGACGTCCGAAGAGCTCTGTACGCTCCGAAAGCCCGCGAGAGCGTTGCTAGGCGTGCACTGCCGGGGACGCAGCAAGGAGTTCCGCCTGAGGAGCATTGAGGGGTGTGGCTTCCGCTAGAACCAATAAGAAGTGCAGGATGGTCTGCCGCAGTGCTCGCTGGGAACGCGGAATCGGCGTGTCTATTGGTGGGCTGACGGATCGGTGGCCGGGACCGAGGTGAGTTCGGGCCAGAACGTCTGCACTCAGACGGCCACAGGGACTGCGGGGACTTGCGGGACGAGTCATCTGTCATGCTGCTCTTCTGTCCGGGCTGCGGGAATGGGCTCATCGTGGAAGAGGGACAACGCTGCCACCGTTTCGCTTGCAATACCTGCCCCTACGTGCACAATATCACCCGCAAGGTGCGATCAGAGCCCGGCGTTGGGCCGGGTGCCTCCCACAGGCCTCCCGGCGTTCCACGCCCACCATTTCCAGAGTCCGTCTCTATCTTCGCGTTCTCTTCCGGCCGCTTCCGATCGGCTCCACCTTCGAGTCTAACTAAAATCCGTCCGTGTGTCCCTTCCCACAGCCATCACCCTGCGGTATTGTCGTTATCTCTTTTTGTGCTGGCGGCTCACTCTTGTGCTCCCTGCGCTGTGGTCACAACAGCGGCCACAGTGGTCCTGTTAACTTTTAAATCAACCCGAGACCGTCCCGTGCTCAAAAACCCTCGGCAGTTCCCTCGCGCACTCAGTGGAAGCTAAAGGGTTCACAGGACCGAACCTCTCCCCTGAGCTTCGCTTCTCTGATTTCACGTACCAAGGTGCTCCTTTGTCCCAGCAACACCGGCCTCTTGGAGGCTCTCCCGTCATGCCGGTCCTTGTTTGCAGTTAGTACCACTGCAGTCAGTGTCGAAGGAAGGAAGTCTGGGGAGACTCTTGAGGGCATGTATGGAGGTATGGTTCGGTGGCCCAGATCTGTTCTGTTCACTGACCTGGAGAGTTGAAAGTCTTGCTATTGTTCATTAGGTTACAAATCGGAAGTATCCAAAGCTGAAAGAAGTGGATGATGTTCTTGGTGGAGCAGCTGCCTGGGAGAATGTTGACTCTACTGCAGGTAGGAAAGGAAAACTCTTTTAATTACGGAGCTGTGGATGAAAAATAGGAGGCTGCTGACTGCCACTCCGTGTCAGAATCTGTGGCCACTTACAGGAAGTGGGCTTCTAAAGATAGAAAGTGTATTTGTTTTTTAATAACTTATTTGTTACACAGATGATGTTGGAGCAAGCCTTGGAGTCATGCGTGCCTGAGTTAGAGTTTCAGGGTGACTTCTTACTGTGGTGTGACCTCGGCTCCCTTGACCTCTCGGGGGCTGGGCCATGCTCGTGGGTGGTAAGAGTGCAAAGTGAGCCATACAGTGTTTGGCAGGTAACAGGCACCGAGCAGGTGGTGGCTGTGACGGCAGCAATGGCAGCAGTAATAATGCAAATAAGTCTAAGGAAAAATATGGCCTTTTGGCTCCAACGCAGTTTTAAAAGTTAATACCAGAGAGCATTAAACTGCAGTCTTAGTAAGACAAATGTTTATTTCAAGTCTAGCTTCATTTCTGATAGAGGTAGTTGTGATGGAAGAAAGAGAAGAGCCCTGGATGCAGCCAGTGTTGAGAGGAGGAGGAACTAAGTCATGAGTAGTACTGTCTCTTTCACCGTAGAAGACCATCCCAATCTGCTGTGTAAAAAATTTACCAGTGGCAGACTTTGTCACTGAAAGATAAATTATGTACCAAATGTTCAAAATGGTGTCTGAGGGTGGGAAGGTGTTTCCATCAGAGCAGTGTTAGTGTCTTACAGTGAATCACTGTGAAGGTGAATGTGTGCCTTGGGGCCCTCTGAAAAGCTGTGGGAGGTGCAGCCAGACCTTGGTAAGAACAGCCTGAGGCGCTGCCAAAATGCATCCCTGACTACAAGGGCCCGTGGTCTAGTCCTCCACTGGAGCTTCTCTGGGAAGACGAGAGGGCACGCATTGCCCGGGTGGTGGAGGTGCGCTCATTAGGGGCGTAGACCCTGTAATTCACACAGCCGTGAGTCACCTTTTACATTGTTTCCAACCCCTCCTCAACCAGATTTGAGAAGAGAGGTGGGTCCTAGGGAGGGGAGAAGAGTTTGCAAGCTCTCCTGGATCCCTCTGTGTGAGAGCCTGTTGGGGATGCGACCACTGTCTGTGACTAAAATCACGGTACAGGGGACACTAGATAAGCGAGGAGGGTCTTTGCCGCCTTTCACCTAACACCTACTTCTCAGAGGTATGTTGGTCACAGACATCATTTTCTTCTGTGGGTCACTTGTTTTTTTTTTCTTGTTTCTAGAGCCATGTCCCAAATGTGAGCACCCTCGTGCCTATTTCATGCAGCTACAGACCCGCTCCGCAGACGAGCCAATGACCACCTTCTACAAGTGCTGCAACGCTCAGTGCGGACACCGCTGGCGGGACTAGAGCCAGGCGGCCCAGCTGTGTCGGTGGCTGCGCACCTTACTCCCCGAGTGCATTCCTGCGGGGGCGAGCACTGTGTGTCCTGAGCGTCTCTGCTGGTGTGGCAGGAAGCCGACATTTTTAGGGTTGTTGGCCAGGGTGTCAGGAAATGGACAGCCCACCTACCAATCAGTGGATGAACTCATTGGTGTCCAGGGAGGGTTTGTGGGGGGATTACCCACAACTAGGAACGCTCTGTTTAAGGTCCTGTTCATTCATTTTTATGTTTATTGGACAATTGATGTTCTTTTACTATCAACCAACAACCTTAAGTATTTATGTTGCACAACTAATAAAGTAAAATTTATTAATTTAGTATATTAGTTGTTCCTAAATATATAACTATTAATTGCAAACTTATTTAATCAAAATTTATTCTGTATATTAATTAAAATGAAAAACTTAATATTGCCTTCTCAGTGTTTTATATGATTTAAGTAGGTGTCAAACCACAAATCATGATTCCAAAATTAAGTAGGACTTGGACTAAACTGGTTACAAAATTGCTAATGATGTAGATTTAAATTTATTATTTCTATTCTTGCTACTTAGGATTATAATAAATTTATTAGATACTATGTTTTTATACTTTCTGTGTTCTTTCCACTCTGAAATGAAAAAGGACACTTTAACTAGCTGGGGACAGGGTCTAGGTTATTGATTGATTGTGTGCTCAGGGCCTCAGACTTAATTGCTTTTCCAAATCTCCCTCTCTTTTTAAAAAGATATTATTTATTTATTTTTAGAGAGAGGGGAAGGGAGAGTGAAAGAGAGGGAGAGAAACATTCATGTGTGAGATATACGTTCATGTGTGAGAGAAATATCAACCTCACGCCCCCCACTGGGGACCTGGCCTGCAACCCAGGAAGGTGCCCTGACCAGGAATTGAACCTGCGACCCTTTGATTTGGAGGATGACACTCAACTCACTGAGCCACACCAGCCAGGGCTCCAAGTCTCTTAATAATGAAGTCTTACTTCTAAAGTCATGGGACTTAAACTTACGCCTTCGATACAGGTTTTTACTTTTAAGTCTTGATATTTTTCCCAGAAATGATTTTTTCTTTTTGTAATTTACTTTTATTTTTACAAGTTATGCCATGCTAAAACTTCATAGAATTACTCATGTGAAGTAATTTTCTTTGACATTTTATGGGTTAATCAAATGTATACCACAATTAATTTTGTTGTTTAAATAGGGATTTGTCATGATTTTAGTATCACAAATTTAAGCTGAGACTACACTCAGAAAAAAATTTAAAGAATGGCATTACAGCTCTGGCTGGTGTGGCCTAGTGGGTTGACCAGACTGTGAATCAAAGGGTTGCTGGTTTGATTCTCAGTCAGGGCACATGGCTGGAATGCAGACCAGGTCCCCAGTAGGGGGCATGTGAGAGGCAACCACACAGTGATGTTTCTCTCCCTCTTTCTCCTTTCCCCTCTCCCTAAAAATAAATAAATAAAATCTTATGGAGAAAAAAGAAAAGAATGGCATTCCAAAAGACTGAGAGTGAGTAGTAAAAACCAGGCAGGGCTGCTGTGCAGCAGCAGCAGTGAGTCAGGTGCTTTCAGTGTTGTAGGTCTCCGGCACCACCGAGCTTAAGAATCGGTCCTCCAAAGAAGGTGAAGGGGCCACTGGCTGGAGCTTCGTCCCAGTCCGGGTGCATACAGAACGTTTCTCTCTTACAGTGATATTTCTCTCTCCCCTGCCCCTCTGAAATCAGTAAAACACATCCTCGGGTAAGGGTTAAAAAATAAAAAAGATGAAGACTGATGCAGACTCCGGCCCTTCGGAGTCTGTGTGTTGTGGATGCAGTACAGGAATTCACACGGACTACCCGGCCCTGTGGAGAAGAAGGGACGGCGCGGCCACTCCCGGGATAGTGCGCCAACCCTTGCGGGATAGGCTTTTACTGGCTTCCAGTCGCATTACATCAAAGAAGGTTCTCATTATTTCTAGATTTAGTTAAGTGATTACTTCTTACAGATAACAAAGAAAAAGTTACAAATGCAGGGGAACAATAAAAATGATTGATTTGGTTACATTTTGTCCTTGGGACGTCTTAGCACAGACTTGAGGAAGTTGCTTCAGAGATATGCATTAAACATCTGCAGCCTTAACTCAGGGTGAGGGAGTTTCAGCAAAAGCAAGTCTCACAGCAGCCTAGGGACAACGCAGGCCTGATCTCCCACGGGAAAGCCGATCTGCACACCTGGCTCCTGTGTGCCACCTCACATGGATCGGTTTTCTGGATCAATACTGGGCTACACACGCTATTGCCATGCTGATCGGCTCCCTATAGAACATTTTGGGGGAATGCAGCAATTCCAGGGCATGCTTTGGCTTCTCTTTAGCAACGTGACCTCCAAAGAGAATCCACGTGATGCAGCCGGAGAGCCGAAGGCCGACATGAGACCCAGGAGCAGCCAGATGCAGCGCCCGTTTGATGCAGGAAACCTGCACTGTCATTAGTACCCGGGACTTGTCCGATCCGCGCTGCGTGGATCTCTAGGAAGGCTGCGGTGGCTGCAGCACCGCAGACGTGTTGGGCATGATGGAACTCTTTCACAGTGGGGTGAATGACAGCTGCGTCTGTGGGTATCCGTCTGCCCGTAAAAACTGAACGCCAGCAGCAAGGGAAGCCACAGCATTGCATTCCTCCCTCCCCATGGTCAGTGTGTTCTGGGCATCTCAAGCCTTTTAGAAATCCAGACATTTCTTCAGGTCAGCTCAGCCCAGAAGCCCTGTGTCATGGTGCGCGGGAGCCTCACCCAGTTTCAGTCCAGAAATGATGAGTCTTCAAGTTTCACGTGATTGTTTTCTTACCACTGTGAGCGCGTCGGCTGGGATCTGAGCCCGTTATCTATGACTCGTGTTTTGAGACAGTTTGTTCTGGTTTTACAAACGTGATTTTATCATGTGCTTTAGTATCTTCTGCTTCTGCCACTACTTTTATTCTGCCTCAGGTGCCAGTTCTTCTGTCTGTGTTTGCCGTGAGAGGCCACGTGGGTCTGTGGGGAAGCCCAGGCCCTCCGAAGGTGGCCTGCCTGCCTGCCTGCGCGTTAGGTGTGAGGCCTCAGCCAAGCCGCTCGACCTCCGCCTTCTTTTCCTCGTGTGTAGAATGGAGATAGTAATTGTCACTTTTAGACTTCGTGGGTCGGGAGTCAAAATCTAGGAAAATACAAAAAAACAACTTCCACAATTTTTTTTATAGGTAGAGTTTGAACTGTAGTCATAGTAATTGAATATAGTATTTTGTAACACAGGTATATTGATGAGAATAATGGATACTATTTTGCTTAATTGAGGTTCAAAATTAGTAGTGTTTCTTGTCATCAAAATTTGAGTGAAATGCCTTGGCTAGTGTGGCTCGGTTGGTTGGATGTCGTCCCACAAACTGAAAGGTCAGGGGTTCGTTTCCCAGTCAGGGCGTGTGCCTAGGTTGCTGGTTCGGTCCCTGGTTGGGGCAGCTATGAAAGGCAACCAATTGATGATTCTCTCCCTCTCCCTCCCTTCCCCTCCCTCTAAAATCAATAAGCATGTCTTCGGGTGAGGATTTAAAAAGAACTTCTAAAAAATTTGAATGTAAATGTGTTTTTGTTAATGCTGGTTAAGTGCATGAAATTCATTCTTGATATTCCATATGGATGAGACATGCAAATATTTTCCTCAAAGTATTTGCTGATGAATAATACAGTGAAAAAACCATAGTCTTTAAGCACTTTATGTTTTTACAAGCTTTGTAAATTTTTTTACCTAAGCTTTTTCATGCTCTGTGTATATTTTTACCACCATCAATGCTAACACATTGGCAGATCCCACTTCAAGTTGTACTGAACTAGTATTTCCTGAACTTTGAAAATGTTCTTGTTTTTTAAACTCTCACCTAAGGACATTTTTTTTTTCCATTGCTTTTTTAGAGAGAGGAAGGAAGAGAGAAACGTGGATGTGAGAAAGTATCAACCGACTGCCTTCCATGCGTGCCTGGACCGTGCCTGGACCAGGGATTGAACTCACAACCTAGGCAGGTGCCCTGACTGGGAACCAAACCTGCAAAATTGTGGGGAACGGCACTCTAACAAACTGAGCCACACTGGCCAGGGCCTTTGAAAATGTTCTTGCCTGCAGTTGTTAGTTGTTCTTTGCAGACTGTGTGTAGAGGCTAATTCTTCAGTCACTTCCCACTCAGCCTTGGGGTGCTGACTCCTGGCAGAAACAGCCATTGAGCAATTTCACTAATGTCTGTGGATTCACCAGGAACCAAGGAAAATTACTTCAGAGCATTTGCATCATTCAGAACGGACTATTAAGGCTGCTGCCAGGGTCCTTAAGTTGTTTTTTTTTTAAGTGTGTTGATGCACTTCGATTTATTCAAGCATCCCCTAGAGCAGGGGCGTCAAACTCATTTTCACTGGGGCCACATCAGCCTAGCGGTTGTTTTCTTTCTTTCTTTCTTTTTTTTTTTAAGATTTTATTTATTCATTTTTAGAGAGGGAAGAGAGGGAGAGAGGGAGAGAGAGAGAAACATCAATGTGAGGTTGCTGAGAGACATGGCCTGCAACCTAGGCATGTGCCCTGACTGGGAATCGAACCTGCAATGCCTGATTTGCAGCCCGCGCTCAATCCACTGAGCCACACCAGCCAGGGCGGGCCTAGCGGTTGTTTTCAAAGAGCCGAATGTAATTTCAACTCCTTAACAGTTAAGGAGTAGCTACACTTGCACAGTCCTAAAATTATTTCGGCCCTTCGAAGGCAACCTCGAGGCTGATGTGGCCCCGGGTGAATATGAGTTTGACACCCTGCGGCCTAGAGGGTGTCCTAAGTTTTAAGACAATGGCTTTCACCCAAGGCTGATCGCGTTAATTTTTTTTCTCGGGGCACACTTCTTGCTGCTGCAGTCAAACACAAATAAGTCACAATCAGTAAGTAGCTTTCCTTGCTTGGTGTACAAATGACCCCCTTGGAAATTTAGTTTGTTTGCCTTATTTTTACTTTTAACTTTTGTGAAGAAATCTGCATGTTGAGAACAGTATCAGTGATGGGTGCTAGGCTGGTGATGCCGCCCAGGGGCGTCACTGTGCGGTGAACAGCCTTTGTTGTCCAGTCTGATGACAGAATAACCCACTCTCCACTGTGCCTTGAAAACGTGACATTTGTCGTTTACTTAAAACTTTAAAAAAAAATTATTTATTTATTTAAAATCGAGGTAACCCTGCTGAGAGCGCCCTGTGTGAGTCTCAGGCGCACAGCACTATCACTGAGGTCTGCGCGCTCTGCTGGGTGCTCCCACCGTGAGTCTACCTGCTGGCTCCGGGCGCTGCGGGGTTGACCTCCTCCCCCTCCTCTGCGGTAACCACCCTTCTGTTCCCTGCATCTACAAGTTTGTTTTTGTTTTGTTTTGTTCATTCGTTAGTTCTTGTTATATATTCCTCATGTGAGTAAAATCATACGTTTTTTGTCCTGCTCTGACTTATTTCACTTAACAGGATACCATCTAGGTTTATCTATGTTGTCACAAATGGTAAGATTTCATTCTTTTTCATGGCTGAGTAATATTCCACTGTATGTGTGCACCACAGTGATGTCCATCTACCTGTTGACAGACACTTAGGTTGTTTCCATGTCTTAGCTATTCTAAATAATGCTGCAGTGAACATAGAAATGTATCTTTTCAAATTAGTGTTTTCATAGTCTTTGGGTAAATCCCCAGAAGAGGAATTGCTGGATCATAGGGTAGTTCTATCCCTAATTTTTTGAGGAATCTCTGTACTGTTTTTCATAGTGGCTGCACCAATTTACAATCTCACCAACAGTGCAGGGGGATTTCCTTTTCTTTACATCCTTGCCAGCACTTGTTATTTATTGTCTGAAAATTTTTCTTTTAATACTCGCCCAAGGGCATGCTTAGAGAGAGGGGAAGAAAGGGAGGGAAAGAAAAACATTGACGTGAGAGAGAAACATTGATTGGTTGCCTCTCTCACGTGCCCTGACTGGGGACCAAACCCGCAACCTAAGCGGTGCCCTGACTGGGAATCAAACCTGTGACCTTTTGGTTTATGGTACGATACTCCAACCAACTGAGCCATACAGGACAGGGTGTTGCTTGTCTTTTTGAAATACCCATTCTGCCCTGGCTGGTGTGGCTCAGTGGACTGAGCAACAGACAGTGAAGCAAAGGGTCGCCAGTTTGATTCCCGGTCAGGGCACATGCCTGGGTTGTGGGCCAGGTCCCCAGTGGGGGGCAAGTGAGAGGCAACCACACATTGATGTTTTGTTCCCTCTCTTTCTCCTTCCCTTCCTCTCTCTCTAAAAATAAATAAAATATTAAAAAAAAAAAGAAATACCCATTCTGACAGGTGCGAGGTGATATCTCTTTGTGGTTTTGATTTGCATCTCCCTGATGGTTATTGATGTTCAGAGTTCACTTTTCTTGTTTTGACATGTTCAGTGTGCACTGGTGATAAGCAAAACAATAAAATGAACGCCGCAGTACAGCAGCGCGGTGGCCCTCGAGATGCGCAGTGCCGGCCACAGCGGGGGCTCTGCGGCCGCCGCTCAGCTCTGCCCCGCACTGTGAGAGCGGCTGTAGCCAGTGCAGACACAGATGCGTGTGGTGTGTTTTAATAAAACGACGGATACTGAGATTTGAATTTTATATTTTGTGTGTCATGTAATTTCTAAAGCAATTTCCCCTAACCACTGAAAAAATATATAAACTATTTGTAGCTCACAGGTTTTTGTAAAGGGAGCACGCTGGATTTGGTCTGCGGGTTATAGTTTGCTAACACCTGGTGTCCCTCATAGGGTTGTGAGAACTATGTTGCTTAACATACGTAAAATCCTTACACCGTCTCCGAATGAATGATACTGTTAATGTCTGATTTTCTTGTTTTCCATGGTGTTGTATTTTCACAGGTATTTGATGACTCCTGGATGTGTATTTTTTGTGTTTGATGCTTTTCCTCTGTGGGTGTTGTTTTTCTATTTATCTCCATGAGTTATGGGAGGGGTGGGGCATCGGGATGTGCCACCAGGGCACTTTCTGGGAACGAGGCACTGGCTTTCCCGAGTCTCAGTGTCCCGGGAAGGGCTCTGTGAGTGGAGCCCCCTACCAGGCCCACGGCCACGGGCGCAGGTGTGGGGGCAAGCGGCCTGCTGGGCTCTCCCCCGTGAGGACTCGGGCGAATCCTGGCGGTCATCCCGGCTCTCCCGGCCCCTGTCCCCACCCAGGAGGGGCGTGTGGCTGCCCTCTCAGGCGCTCTCTCCGGCGCCCTCTCCGGCGTGTGCTCGGATGTGTTTCCCTGGTCCGTCCACTCAGACACCGGCCGCCTCCCTTCTTTCAGAGGCTCCTTCTGCTCCGTCCTCCACCCTGTTTCCTGCTCTGTTATGACGTATTTCTGGTGTTTACGGCGCTGTATTTTTCACTTATATACTTTCCTTTTGGTTCTTTTTTTCAGTTCCTATTTCTCTGAGATTGCTTATTTATACATCGGGGGCATAGTTTCCTTTATATCTTTGACGATAAAGTAGCTGCTTTAAAACCTGTGTTATTGCTAACACTTAGTCTTGGGAATCTGTCTGCATTGCTTGTCTGTCTTCTTATGTATGGGTCCTCTAGTTCTGTTTCTTCATGTGTTTAATAATTTTGGATTTATTTAGAAATTACAAATGATGTGCATTGTAGAGAGTATGGATCCTGTTATGTTTCTCTGAAGAGTGTTTTTTTGTTTTTTTTAAACAGGGGGTCAACTCCATGTCTCTGATGCAGGCAGTGGCTGAGACCTCCCTTCAGGCTGTGTGGCCTCTGCTGAGCTGTGTGCAGTGGGCCTGCATGTGTGTGGGTCAGGGGTCACTCAGATTTTGGGAGCGTTGAGATGCAGAACTTGGAGCTCTCCTCTCTGGCTTTTTTCTTTCTATGATTTCCTCCCTTTCCAGGCTTTGTGGTGTCCACCTGTGGGATCATGGTGTGCGTGGTGTGGTCTGCTGGCCTTAAATTAGTAAATTATATCTCTAGCCAGGTGGGAGGGGGACCCTGGCAGACAGAGAGAGGGAAGCTCTCTTGGTGAGGATACTAGTCAAGGGATGGCTCCAGTGATTATAAAAGAATATCCCTGTAATAGGCAGTATGGGGGCCAAGCTGATTGAAATTTGAATGCTAGAAGGAAATGTGATTATGTCTCAGGTCACATGTAAGGTGCTTCCTGGCTGGAGCTTGGACTCCGTCTCTCTGCAGGGCCTGGTGTCCTCAGACTCCAGAGAGCTGCAGCTCTGAGGGAGCCAAGCTTCACCGAGGCGTTTTGAGGACAGGACACACATGTGCACACACATGGGTGCGCACAGGCACTCACAGATGAACGCAGGCGTGCACACACACTCAAATGTGACTCATCTGGTTCTGAAAAGGACACATAGCCAGTAAGTATGTGCGAAGGTGCTTATCTTCACAAGTAACCAAGTGCAAATAAAAACAATAGTGAAGTGCTTTTGCCTATCGAATCGGCCAACATTGAAGACTGATAGTGTCCACTGTTGACGAGGGTCACAGGCATCTCACACTTCCGGCGGGAGTAGAATGTGGGACAATTTTGGAGGCTCACCTGGCAGTATTTGTTGATATGTTTTTATTTTTATTCATTGACTTTTAGAGAGAGGGGAAAGGAGGGAGAAAGACAGGGAGAGAAACATCAGTGTGTGAGAGACTCATCGATCGGCTACCTCTCACACACCACTGACTGGGGACCTGGCCACAACCCAGGCATGTGCCCTCACTGGGAATCGAACTGGTGACCTTTCGGTTCACAGGCTGGCACTCAACCCACTGAGCCACACCAGCCAGGGTTCTAGTGATATTTAAAAATGCTGAACCTTGGACCATAATGCCACCCCTAGCAAGTACTCATTCTGGTGATTAAAGATCCATGCCCAGAATTGTTCACTACTTTCATCTAAAACAGCATAGGTAGCCCTGGCTGTGTGGTTCAGTCGTTTGGGTGCTGTCCTGCAAACTGAAAGTTTGCAGGTTTGATTCTAGATCAGGAGACACGCCTGGGCTGTGGGCCTGGGTTGTGGGCCTGGGTTGCAGGTTCAGTCTCCAGTTGGGGTGGGTGCAAGAGGCAACTGATCAATGTTTCCCTCCCTCTCTCTCTCCCTCCCTTCCCCTCTCTCTGGAATCAATAAAATAAAATAAAATAAATAAAATAAAATAAAATAGCACATATACTTTGAAACTAATATGTTATAGGTCAGTTATATCTCAATAAAAATTCAGATAGCATATATAGACAACAGTCCAAATGGCCATTGGCAGGGTTATGAAATCATAATGTACTCCCATTAAAGGCATCAGGTAGGTTTTTGTGCTGACCTAGAAAAGTATTGAAAATAAGCGGAGGAACAAGGAGGCTGGGCAGCTCAGAGCACAGTGTGAGTCCATTAAAAACGTGCATTTGAGCTTAGAAATGTCTGGAGGGACTTGTGCCTACCCCTCACCAGGCTACCTCTGGGTGGGATAAAGGGCGACTCCCGTGTTTCACTTCCCCCCCGTCTTGTTTGTTCTCTTTAGCCGAGACTGCATTGTTTCATGCTTAACACCCTCTCCGGCTCCCGAGGCGAGGCGCGCCGACTGCCTCAGCGGGAGAGCAGTCTGCACCTCTGGTCTCAAAAGCCTGGAAGGGGACGAGGCCCACAGCCCTCTGCCTGGCCAAGGTCCTGGCCTCCCGGGACTGATTTAATGTGTCTCAGTGGTGCTCCTCAGGAGGATACAGCAGACACTCATCCTCCAGCCAGCGGACAAGTCTCCAGAGTCCATGGCTGGCCAACTTAAGTGTCACGGGGCCTGCCGCCGTCCCACCTCACGATTCCTGGGTTTGCGATCAGCGGCAACAGTCACCTCTCCCCCCGCTTGGGATAGCTGCCGGCTGTGTGCTCGTGGTTTTAGATGTGGGCGGCCTGTGTCAGCCTGTCGTGCGAGGCGCACGTCACCGGTTGGTGCGCTTATCTCCTGAATCAGGCTGAGGGGCTTTGCTGTGAACACAAGGACTGTCCTTGCCATGGGACCCAGCCGGTGCATCTGCGGAGGTGAGTCTGCAATGGGGACTTCCTAACCTCTCAAGTCAGCGTGAACTTCAGAGGCAGAGAGGGGCAGGCAGCTTGCCTGCCCTGGGCCCCAGGAAGAGCCTGTGGATGGACCTTGGCAATGGGCTGTGTGGGAGCACCGCCCCCATTTTACCTCCTCTGGTGTCCTTGCTCGGGCACCTCCCAGAGACAGCAGGTTGGCAGTGCCGACCGTAGGATGACAGACTACCATTTCCAGGCCTGGGGGTCCCGAGTGCCGCTGGGCGGAGGGAAGGGCACTGTGTTTATCAGGCAGAGTTTCTGATTATGGAAGAGGCTTTGCTCCCTTGAGGTCTGAGCTGACCTTTGCGGGGAGGTGAGGGGAGAGTGAGACCTTTGCGGGGAAGGTGGGGGGAGGGTGAGTGAGAGTGAGCATACTAGTGCCAGACGGTCTCGGTTGTGACGGCTGTGGGTGGAGATGAGGTCCAGGCCCTGGGGTTGGTAGTTTCTCCAAATCCACATACTTTGGGGGGCCTTAGGGCTGAAGAGGAGCTGGGAGTCCGGGGATATCCCCTGTTGGAGCTGTGGGTGGGACAGTTGGCAAGGGTAAGATTCCGAGATTCCAGAAGGAGGGTGAGTTCAGCTAAGCAGAGGAAGGGGAGGAGAGCATTCTTGCTCAAGTCATGTCCCAGAGCACCCTCCACAGGTGCCCAAAGCATTAACGCCAAGCAGAAGCAGGGGCAGCTTCTGCAGGGAGTTTCAGGATGCATTTCTTAAACAGTTTAGAAGGGGTGCAGGGGCACAAGGCATATTAGCTTCTTGCCCTGGAAGAACCTGGCGGAGCGAGGCTCCAGGGCCGTGAGGGCTCCTGGAGAAGGATGCAGGCAGAGGAGGGTGGTGTGTCTCCCTGTCTAACCTCCCAGCCCCCCAAAGAGAAATGTGTCAATACCCATATTCTAGCCCTTACCTATAGCTACCGCCTGCCTCCCTGCTCCGGTTGTGTCTGGCTGTGGAGGAAGAGTGGGGTGCTCAGGAAGGGCTTCAGGAAAGAAGAGGTGTGTTATGGGGAACGAACCAGGCAGAGGGGACAGTGTGAGAGAAGGCCAGGAGGCAACCCTAGGAAGCTCAGGGCTGTAGAGCAGACCAGTAGGGATCCACTCGGGCCCCCCGGGTCCCCCGGGTCCCCCTCTACCTCTCTGTGCTCCTCTGACTTCCATCCTCAACCTGCCCCTGCCCCAGGCCCCCTCTCCGTCTGTGCCCTTGTTCACCAGAGACCCCTCTGGGTCCAGCCTGTACCTCTCCCACAGCTCCTGTCTGCTGCGTCCCTGTTTCCCAGGCACGCGTCCCCCATATGGAGCTGCTCACCCTCCCCTTGCTCCAGCCTTCGCGGCCCCTCACTGGACTCACACCAGCTGCCCCGACCTCACCTGCTCCCTGCCCTGTGCGGCCGCTGTGTGCCCCGTAGGAAGCGCAGCGTCCTCGAGCCCTTTCTGCCCGACAGCATCAGCAGCTCTTGCCCTTGCTGGCGTGGCCCACACGTGCTTTTGCAGCCCCAAAGGGGAATTGGCTTCTGCTCCCATTTCTGGCTCCATTTCCTAGCACAGTCCCCATGTCCCCCAAGTTCTAGCTGTTTCTGGGAGCTGGGGTCTGGCCTTATTCCTCCTGCACAGCAGAGAGAAGACAGAAGATAAGTGGTCATTTAATTAACAGCTTCTATCTCACCCACCTCTGTGTCTGCCAGCCTCAGGTGGGCAGGGAGAATAACAGAGGATATCACTCCCTTCCCATAGAAAAACATGAAGTGGACTCTCTGAAAGGGGGCAGTAAGTGGCTGTAGCAACTGGTGCGAAGCCGACTCAGAGGCTGCACTGTGAGGCCCCAAGGCCGGCCCTGCCCTGCCAGCCCCCGGGGTAGGCCTGCCTGCTTTGGCCTGGGATTCCACCCATGCTCAGGGTGTGAGGGCCAGGGAGGCTGGGGGCTGTGTCTGTCTGGAGACACGCCCCTGGTCTGGCAGTGTCTGTGGGTCCTGAGGCAGGGCTCCATTACGACTTTGGGATGGTCCAGGAAACCATGACAGACACACTGACCTTGACCTCGAGGCTGTGGAGGAGATTGGGTTCTGGGAAGCGGCCAGAATTATTGTGGGCCATATCCATCGGCCCGATGGGGGAGGGGCAGTGCTGTATAGGGACAATGGCCAGGCTCCCCAGCATAGCTGGAAGCATTAGGGGCAACTGTGTCCCAAAGGAGCAGAAACCGGCTTCTCCGGCTGCTCTCTCAGTGGTGCCGAGACTGGGTATTGTCCCAGCTGTGATTAGGCCTCCCTGGTGTCACCCCAGTGCCTCTCCTCTAGCAGGACCAGGGAGTATGCAGGTGGGGCTTTCTGCACCCGACCCAGTGACTGTTGTCAAGGAGGGGGTGGCCCTGCCTCAGTAATGCTCCTGGTTATGCTGGGGCAATGGCTGTCCACTGGGGCCTGCGGCCTGCCGTGCCTGAGCTCCCCCAGGTCCTGGTGTTCACTCTGACCCTGTGTTCACAGGCCCTGAGAGGGCACTGCTGTCAGGTGGCTCCCCCATCTGCACCTGGTAACTGCTGCCGGAGGGCCGGGCGCTCCAGCACTGGTTGATGCTGCACTGAGTGGCCCCCCGTGATGCTTCATTCTAGGGAAGGGTGGGGGCTTGTTGGCCTGAGCAGGGGCCTGTGCTGAGGGTGCACAGACAGTGTGTGGGGACGTTGGGTGGGGTGCGGGTGGTGTCTGCTGCCCGGTGAGCGTGCACTGAAGGCTGTGTGTGTGTCTGCTTTTTTGCCTCCTTATCGCCCATCAGGCTTGCATAACTAGGCGGACCCTGCTTCCTGCTTAGGAGCTATCAGCCCGCCATCTGGAGCTGCAAACGGGGTGATAGGGCTTCAGAAGCTTTCCTGCAGCACCCAGGAACTTCCTAACACCCAGCCCCTTCAGCTAACTTCTGGGTCCCCCAGGGTCCCGGGGCTTGGACTGGCATGACTGAATGGGGGTGTGCCAGACAGAGCCTAGGAAGTACCTTCTGCTTGCACAGACACCCACTGCCATCCCCCATGCCTTCCTGTGGCAGAACCCTGGGATAGGTCTTTGCTGAAGGAGGCGAAGGGGAGAGAGGCTGTGTTAGAGGTCAGCTGTGTGACCCTCAGCCAGGCCCTTCCCCTTCTTGGGCGTCAGCTCCCTGGTCAGTGAACAGGGACAGGTTTCCTACCTCACAAGTCTCTCGGGAATCCCAGTGGAAAATGCATGTTACTGTCGGCACAGGGTGTGACACCTAAGAGTTCGGGATGGGACCTGGGCCTGGGGACAGGGGTCTGGGCTGGCAGGCGACACTGGTCCCAGAGAGGAGCCTGCTGGGCAGACTCAGATGCGTAGCTGAGGCGGAGCCCAGGACACACCGGGAGATCCGAGAGTGCGGGTGCTCCTGTGTGCTGCCGCCATGGGTCTTTGTCAGGCTATCAGGCCTGTGGAGCTGCGGCTGCCTGTCGGTGTAGCTCAGACAGGGGCGCCCAGCTTCCTTTGCCGGACACAGAGTGTGTAGGTGGTGGCCCGCTCGAAGCCCTCTGTTGGGGGACACTCCTCACAGGGAGGATCTCATGCAGGGCACTTCTTGGGGGGGTGCTACTCTCACATCGCCCCTCAGCCCTACCCCTTGCAGGTTGGACCTTGAGGAGTGAGGCCCTGGTGAGAGGGATGAGTACCTGGCTCCTGGTCTGCACCTGGCTCAGCTTGGGAGTCCCGGTGCCAGGGGAAGGAGGAGGTGAGGGCATTAGTCACTGGGTGACTCGGGGGGCCGTGCTGTGGGGCAGGGCTGTCCTCTGTCAGACTCCACGGGGGAGGGTTTGGCCCCAGCTGTGCGAGGACCTGTGCCCCAAGGACCAGCCTGGACTCCAGTCCTGCCTAGGTGCCGTGAATTCTCCTGGTATTATTCTTTGGGGTCTACCCTATTAGGGTGTCAGCTTCCAGGCCCTGCCCCTCCCCCAGCCCTGCCCTGATGCAGCCACTGTGGGCTCCCAATGGTCGCTGTTCCCAGGGCCAGGGCCTGGAAGTTTCACCTGCCTCACCAACAACATCCTCAGGATTGACTGCCACTGGTCTGCCCCCGAGCTGGGCCAGGACCCCAGCCCCTGGCTCCTCTTCACCAGGTGAGGCTGGAGGGCCAGACCTACCTGGGCAGAGGGCAGGGGTAAGGATAGGGTCCCCACGATAGCAGCAGCAGGGGCCGGGCTGGTATAGCAGCTTCTTGGCGCTGATACAGAACCCTTTCTAGCAACCACGAGCCGGGCAGCGAGCACAGGTGTGTCTTCAGGGCCAGTACATGCACCCTGGTGCTGCCACCCGAGAAGGTTCTTTTGCCTTCTGACAACTTTACCATCACTCTGCACCGTCACATCTCTGGGAAGGAGCAGGTCAGCCTGGTGGACCCACAGTACCTGCCCCGGAGACATGGTGAGGCCTGGGGTGGGGCACCTTGGGGGGAAACACCCTGGCTGCCTGTGTGTTGGGGGCAGGGCCCTGTAGCCCGTGACCCCCATGCCTGGTGCACGCTCTTTGTCCCCACCAGGAGAGACCCAGGGCTGGGATGGGGATGGGCTCTGGGGTTTGGGGTTGGGGGGCACGGCCCACTGGCTGCTGGCAGGATTGAGTTTTAAAGGATGGTGAAGATGCAGGGCTTTGAGTTGGGGCCTAGACTGCAGCTTGAGTCCCTTGAAATGCACTTCAGTCACAGCAGGAAGGAGCCCCATGAGACTTGGGGAAGAGCCTCCAAAGCAGCTTATGAAAGAAAGGGAAGGCAAGCTTTGAGAACTACCTGTCCAGTTGCAGGGCCTGGAAGAGGTCATTGTTGTCCTGTCTCACTTGGGCTTCTCTGGACCAGCCTCCCAGTGAGGCCCTGGCTTGCGAGAGCCTTGACGGTGGCCTCCCAGGAGTCCATCCACGCCCCAGCCCTGGGCATGCTGACAGACACACCCTCATGCGGCCTCATTCTGTTTCAGTGAAGCTGGACCCTCCCTCTGACTTACAGAGCAACACCAGCTCTGGCTCTTGTGTCCTGACCTGGAGTGTCAGCCTTGGCTTGGAGCCACTGGCCTCGCTGTTCGGCTACGAGCTGGCCTTCAAGAGGCAGGAAGAGGCTTGGGAGGTAACGTTGGGGCTGGCTGCTGGGGCGCCTCCCCGCCTCCCGGGAGCAGCGGCGCAGGGCCATTCCTCACCCCACATGGGGAGGTGCTGACTTGGAATTGGGGGTGGGGGGGTGACCAGAGCCAAGAGCACGTGTGTGCAAGTGTGCACGTGTGTTTGATGTGTGCGTGCATAGGCACGTCTGTGTGAGTGTGCCTGTGCATGACTGCGTGTGGGTGAATGTGTGTGTTTATATATGTGAGTGCTCATAGGGTGTGCCTATGTGTGTGAGCATATATGAGCGTGTGGATATGCACACGTACACATGTGAAAGTGTGCCCTTGTGGATATGGCTGTGTGAGTGTGAGTGTGCGTGTGCTGAGTGTGCCTCTGTGTGCGTGTGTACGTTCTCGAGGGCTGACAGACCCCGCCTCCCTCTCAGCAGCGGCTAACTGTCTTCAACCTCGCAGCGGGCCCGGCACAAGGATCGCATCTTCGGGGTGACCTCGCTCATCCTTGAAGCCGTGGAACTGGACCCTGGCCGCGTCTACGAGGCGAGGCTGCGCGTCCAGATGGCCACCCTGGAGGGCGCCGTGGACGAGGAGGAGCGCTACGAGGGCCCCTGGAGCGAGTGGAGCCAGCCAGTGGTCTTCGCCTCCCTTCCACGGCACGGTGGGTGCTCCTGGCTGCTGCCCTGGCGTCTGGTTGGGCCTCCCTCCTCTGTTCCTTGCACCCCTGCCGCGCCCTTTTACTTCCTGGGACCCGCCCCAGAGGCAGTTCTGCGCCAGCGGACCACCCTGCCCTGGAGGGCCGAGGAGTGTAAGGAGGAAGCAGATGCCTGCTAGGCTCGAGCTTCCCGGAAACCTGAGCTGGCAGCTCTGACAGGAGCGGGTGCAGCCCAGGCTGCACAGCAAGGCCTCAGGGAGGGCTGGATGACCCTCGTGCACAGCGGTGCTGGAAGGTCCATTGGCCCTGAAGGCCTTGCAGATGCGGAGTGGGAGGCCGGGGGTGCGTGAGTCACCGAAGGTGCGTCAGCAGGCGTGCCACAAACCTCCAAGGCCCACGACAAACCTTCCACGTAGCCCCAGAGCACTCACCGGGGAGTCTCTGCCAGGTGGGTTTGGGGGAACACCCTGGTGTGGAGGCCACTCACAGCTCTGGGCCCTTCCTGCCCACAGGCCCCCTGATCACACCTGTGGGGCAGCCCAACAGCACCCTCATCACCGTGTCCGTCTTTCTCCTGCTGACCAGCCTGACCTATGTCCTGTTCAAGCTGTCACCCAGGTTGGTAACCGAAGGGTGTGCATGTGGCTGTGTGCATGTTTGTGAGTGTGTGGCTGTGTGTGTGTGTGTCAGTGTGGTGAGCGGGTGCCCAGGGCTGGACCCACATCGCTCCCCTGTGCTCCTTCCTCCCCCAGTCGGGTCCTGGATGAGGTGCCGTTTTCAAGCCTCTGTCTTGAACCAGTGTGGAGTTTCCAAGTTACCTGGTTTGGGGGGGGCAGTGTGACCGAAAAGAACTGAGGAGGGACCCAAAGTCACGGGGACCAAGTTGCCTGGGGCTCGCGCCTGCAGCCCCTAGAGGTGCTCGGTGGTTTGCTCGCTTGTTAATGCATCCCACGAAAACACAGCTTGGGGCATCCGGGGTGCACAGGACCTGCTCTCAGCTCTGGCGATGCCTCGGGGAACCCGACGGACACAGGGCCCTTCCAAAATAAGCCGTCGCACATGCCAGGTTATGAGAAGGGTACATGGCCTCATCAAGGACAGGAGCCCAAGGACACTGGCCGGGCATGGACACATAGCAGAGAAGATGAGAGGAGGTCAGATGAAGTGAGCAGTGGGGGTGGGTGAGAGGCGAGGCAGAGGGTGACGGGCGGGGCCGATGGGCGGGGCCGAAGGGCGGGGCCGATAAGCTAGAGGAGGGTGCAGGCTTGTTCTTGGAGCAGAGGAAAGCGCCCGCAGTGTGTTAAATGGTGTGGGACGTGATATGTTTATATTTTGAAGATGGGTTGTGGAGGTACAGAGGGCTGGGAGGATCTGCTGAGAGGCCAGTGGTGGTGTCCAGGGAGAGGCAGTTTGGCGGGAGGCAGAGAAAGAAGTAAAGATAGAGCAAAGTGGAGGGAATTTTTCAGGATCTTAGGAAGAGAAACCGAGGGGATGTGTGGGCAGAGGAGACTCCTCTGATCGGTGACCCCTGAGGTGGGGAACTGGCTGCTCCAGTCCCCAAGAGAGATCGGGAAAGTCAGTTTGGGCCCATTGGGTTGGAGCCCTGTGCCACTTCCTTGTGGGAGGGCCGCTGGGCCCCGGGCAGGCAGATCTGGTGCTCAGGAAGAAGTCTGGTGGGAAGGGGAGTTGCCACCTGCCTGCAAATGACACAGCTGGGGTTCCTGGAGGCACTGGCTCCCTCTGTGAGCTGAGATCGCGGCTGGTTCTCCGTCCTTGATCTCACCATCCCAGCTCACCCTGCAGAGGACATATGTCTTGGTGTCAGTCGGTTCCATGGGGTCATTAACCAGGGCGGCCACAGGGCGCCAGGCGTTGGGTTGTCCCCTGAGATCAGGTGTGGCCCTGGTGAGGGAGAGAGCGTGGCTGCGGCACGAATGAGGCAGAGCTGGTCGCCTGCCGGTTGGAAGGCAGCTGAGCTCCCCACAGGGACCTCATGCTTCCCAGAGTTGGGCCTCTGCAGGAGTGCCTGCGAGGGGGCTCTGACTGTCCTCTCCGGGCTCAGGGTGAAGAGGACCTTCTACCAGAATGTGCCCTCTCCAGTGGCGTTCTTCCAGCCCCTCTACAGCGTGCACAACGGGAACTTCCAGGTGCGTGCACTGGCCACGCCGGGGGTTGGGGGCAGCGCAGGGGTTGCCCACATACCGGGCCTGCCGAGGATGTGGGCTCTGGGCAAGGGCTGGGGCGAGCCTTGGGGCCCTCTCAGTGCTTTGAGCTTTTTTGGTATGCATAGTGGGTTTAAATTTACACACGGAGCCTCAGATGGGCCAGAAAACTCACTCTGTGTTCTGTTGTTCATTTCCTTTTGTTCTCGTATCTCTAATTCCATTGTTGGTAGAAAAAAAAAAGTAAACTTTCTTATAACATAATCTGTCTCTTCCGGTCTGCAGCAGCCCCTTTGAGGTAAATAGTTCAGGGAGCAAATGGCGGGGCCGTCTGCACTTTCCTTGGCTCACCCTTCCTTCCTCCCTCTCCGAAGACATCTGTCTGCTGGCTGTGGGGAGGGTCTCTGGTGCTGGAGCTGCCCTTGGGGCCCTCACTGTGCCTGGTCTGCTGCTCTGGTGGCCATTGTGGAGTGCCTGGCTCTTCCCTTCGCCCTGGGTAGCACGCTGCTACCTTGGCCAATGAGTAGCCTCCGCATTTCCCCCTTGGCGGAACCCTGGCGGCCCCACAGGGAAAGGCGAGCTGAGAACAGCCTGGAGGGCTGCACCTGACCCTCTGCGCTCACTGTCCCCTCCTTGCTGGCCAGGGAGCTCTTGCTCCCCCTCCCAGTGCTCCTTCCCTCCCAGTGCTTCCGCTCCGATATTGCAAGGCTGCCTCTACCCGCCCTTTGCCCTCTCAGCAGGGAGCCTAGTTTTCAAGATTGTTGTCCAGAAGTATCCTTTGAAGCTTAAAGCTGAGCACTTTCTCCTTGGAGGAGTGCACTTCTTTTCCCAAGGCAGTGGATGTGACAGGAGCCCTGAGGCAGTTGTGACAAAGGCTGAGAGGGACAAAGATTTTGACTGTTGCGAGCCATGCGTGTCTGCTCTCTGGCTGCTCTCCAAGGGAGCGGGCAGTGGCGGGAGATGTGGCGTGTGTGGTGCATGTGGTGGGGACTCTGGTCCCACCCGGGAATGGCTTCCTTTAGGAGGCGGGGGCCTCTTGTGGCCCCACGAAGGGTCCAAGTTGGCCTGCCTCAACCTAAGGCTCCAGCCCTGGATAGCCTCTCCCGTCTTCAGTGCGTGTGTGCGTGCACGAATGTGAGTGGGGTCAGGGCGAGCTCTGTAGCTGCTGGCAGCACCCGCTGCGGCAGTCTGAGGTGTCTGCTGGTCCTTGGTGCCTGTCCCCATCTGCATCTGTTTCAAACTGCTGTCAGCACCAGGCCCTGTGCTGGGAGTGCTGAGGGGCCTGCAGGAACTTGGGGCTTCATGTGGAGGCTGGGCTGGCACATGGAGGGACAAGAAAATGTTCTGAGCACAGGTGTCGAGTGGCCTCTGGGCATGGGTATCAGGAGAGCTTCCTGGAAGTGGTGGGCTGCCCCCAGGGTGGGTCCTGAGCAGGCTATTGATCTCTCCCCCATGCTCCATTCCAGACCTGGACAGGTGCTCACAGAGCTGGCATGCGGCTGAGCCAGGACCTTGCCGGGGCTGCAGCAGGAGCCTCGGAGCCCCGTGTCCGGGAGGCCATCGCGTTGCTCACCTATGACCCGGTGGATCCTTGGCCCTTCGTGGGCCTGGAGGACGAGGGCACCAGCACTGGCCTCCCAGCAGACGTGTCGCCAGCGGCCCTGGAGTGGGGGGGGCAGCCGCCTGCCTACCTGCCGCAAGAGGAGTGGGTCGCTGTGGGCCCTGGCAGGCCAGCCCCGCCATGGCCAGAGGACGGCAGTACCGACTACTGTGCCCTGGGCGGTTATGGGGGGTGCCACCCCTCCCCTTTCCCAGGGATCACACAGAGCTCTGGACCCATCCAGCCCTTGGCCTGTGACCTTCCTTGTGACCTGCAGAGCCTGGATGTCAGGCAAGGAGGCAACCATGTGGGAGCTGGTCACGATCAGAAGCCAGAACCTGGTGAAGAGGCTGCATAGGGACCTCCGGGGTGTTTCCCACCCTCCTATCCTTGGCAGACAGTGGGCTTGGTCCTGAAAATTCTGGAGCTCTGACTCGGCTAGCTGCATCAGGTCCACTTTGGGGAAAATGGACTGAAGTCTCCGGAGCTGACCCTCCTGCAGAGAGCTGCTTATGCAGTTGCCAGACACGCTGTCTGGATGGAGGCAGGGGCCCCTTCTCCGTCCTTCCTGCTTAGTGCTGGGGAGGGGCCTCTGTGCTCAGCATCCTGCCCACCAGCCGCCCCCCCCCCCGCCCCCGCCACTTCCCTCCCTGCTTTGACCCCAGGCTCCTCTGAGAAGGGGACTGCTCTCCACAGCCTGCTCTGTCCTCACCCCCCACAGGGCCTGCCTGGGCCCAGTAGACACAGGCGAGATGCTGTGACCAGGCTGAGTGTCCCCGTTCTGTGCCTTCCTGAGGCTTCTCCCTTGCTGAGATTGAAGGCATTCAGTAGCTGTTCCAAACTGCTGGTGGCCCAGAGGGGCCCAGAGGAGGGTGGGGATGTGGGCTGTGGCCACGCCCAGGCTGTCTGTGCTCTTGGAATAGTGACGTGGAGGCTCAGTGACCTGCCTCGTCTGAGGCCGACTCCTGCTCTTCCTTGTCCTCATCCCATTGTGGGCCCCGTGAGGCTGGGAGCTGTGACTGAAGCCAGGGCTGGAAGTGACTGCCTGGTAGTGCCCTTGGCCTATGCGGGGTCGTGCCTCTGACCCCCACACCTGGAGAGCAGTGGTGGGCAGAGCAGAGGATGCCTGCATCGGTCCCCTCAGCCGGCCACAGCGAAGCGCCACCAACTAGGTGGCTTAGAACAACAGAAATTTGTTGTCTCAAGGTTCTGGAAGCTCAAGTCTGAAGTCTAGGTGCCGGCAGCCCGGGAAGACGCCGGGGAGGCCTGTTTTAAGGCTCTCTCCAGCTTCTGGGAGCTTCTGGGCTGGGGACAGCATCACACCAGTCTTCACAAAGTGTTTTCCTTGTGGGGATATGTCCAAGTCCCCCTTTTATAGTGACATAATCACAGCGGATTGGGGCTGATCCAGAGGACTTCATCTTGACTTGGTCATCTAACAGGACCCTGCTTCCATACAAGGCCATGCTCACAGGCCCTGGAGATGAGGACTCGAACACGTGAATTTTCTGGGAACACAACTCGACCTGTGACAGCGTCTCTGCCTCTGTCAGCGATCTCTACCCCCGCTGGCTCAGACCCTGGGGACCCTCCCAGGGCACCCCCGTCACCCTTACAGCGTGCCTTAGGAAGAAGACCCTGTTCCCGCCGGCTGCTGGACTTGGGGTGGGTGCCGGCACCATCTGCTAGGTGAGGGCTGGGGTAGAGCTCTAGTGGAGCTGGAGGTGCTGAAGCTTTGAAAGTAGGGTACAGTGGAGGCCTGTCTCTCTGGGTGCTGAGTGTCTGTCTGTCCAGTGTCCCCTGTGGCCTGGGCAGAAAAAAAGCACTCACAGCTTTAGTCCCCCAGAGGAAAAGGCCACTTCTGGCTCAGATGGGCACCCCCACCCCTCTGTGTGCCTGCAGAGCTCCCGAGGTTTTGTGGGGAGCCTCAGCGGAGCCAGATTCTGGTCAGCAGGGGCGACACGGGACCCAAAATGTATCTTTAGTATCCAGAGAGTGGGAGGGGTGTGGACGGAAGTGAGGTGCAGGCACCCTTAGCTCTAACCAAGTATAAAAATACTATGGTGAATGCACTTCCTGGAGCTGACCCCAGGGGAGCCCCAGGCTGGTGAATTTATAGCAGCGTCTGCATGGCTCGTGCAGCTTCACGTGGGACCTGAGCCACCTACGTGACTAGCCTAGTGACCCCCGCAGCTGGGACGCCTGTTCTGTGTGGCTGGGGACGGTGTCCATGTGATTTGCACAGTTTCTCTGGAGAGCCGGCGGCTCCGGGCTGGGACTCGAGTGCGAAGCCAGGCAGAGGCTGTGGGGCTGGTCGCAGCGAGTCGCGCCTGCCCCTTCAGTCCACGGGGCTGACGACACTTCACAGAGCTGCTGCGAGTTCCCCTGAGCAAGATGCCCGCACACGGTGGGGCTCAGCAAACACTAATTCCCCTCACTGCCGTGAGACAGCCCTCGGAAGCCGCGGCCGAGGTCTGCTGTGTGGCTGGGGACAGCTCGGAAGACCCGTGACCCTGATGAGGCTGGTGACCGTCTGACATCTGTGAGGGAGTCATGAAGAAGGCAGTCTGGAAAGGGGGCTGGGACACTGCATGTGAGTCGAGGAGTTGAGTGGACACTGTGGCTGTAGCACAAGTGTCCAAAATGTGGCTGGTCAGTCCCCAGGCTGCAGCTGGACCGGGGAGCGGTGGGCCCGGAATGCCAGGCTGAGGGCCCAGTGAGGAGAGCAGAATGCCTTGGGATGGTTTCTTTATTTTTTGTTTTTCGGTGAGGTAAAATTCATGTTATATAAAATCAACTGTTTTTAGAAATACCTCATGTAGGGATGTCTTCATTGACTTTTGAGAGAGAGGGCGGAAGGGAGGGAGGGAGAGAGAGAGAGAGGAACACTGATCGGTGCCCCCCATACGCATCTGAAACACAGGTATGTGCCCTGAGCGGGAATTGAACCTGCATCCTTTTGGTGTATGGGATATTGCACCAAACAATTAAGCCACCCAGCCAGGGCAAAATCAACTGTTTTAAAGTGTACAATTCAGTGGCATTTAGTACATGTATAATATTGTACAACCATCACCTGTATCAAGTTAAAAAAATTTCCATCACTCCCAAAAGGAGATTCCCCGAATGAAAAGTAGTGGCTCCCCATCCCGTCCTCCCTCTGCCCTCGGACAACCTCCGATCTTCTCTTAGCCCCTATTCTGGATGTTTCATATAAATGGAAACGCAATATGTGATGTTTTGCATTCAGCCTCTTTCTTTCAGTATTCTGTTTTTGAGATTTTCCCACAATGAAGTATTGGTACTTCACTCCTTTTTGTGGCTGAATGCAGGGTGGGGCAAAAGTAGGTTTACAGGTGTTCATATAGAGAATAATACAATAATTAATAAGCAGTAATACAAGAATAAACTCTGAGTTTTGTGTACTCACCACTGTAAACCTACTTTGCCCTCCCCCGTAATAGTCCACTGTACGGACACACCCCATTGAGTTCATCATTTATCTGTTGATGGTCATTCTGGGCTGTTTCCATACTTTCACTGTTGTGAACAGTCCTGCTATTAACATTCATGTACGAGTTTCTGTTCAAATACCTGTTTTCAGTTCTTTTGTGTATATCCCTAGGAGTGGAATTGCTGGAACACATGGTAATTCTGTTTAGTTTCCTCTGTTTGAGGAGCTGCCAAACTGTTTTCCACAGTGGCTGCAACATTTCAACTTGCATCATTAACGTACTGGGTTCCAATTTCTTCACACCCTCTTCGGAGTGCCCCTCCCTTTCTGACAGCACCCATTCTCGTGCTTATGAAGTGGTACCTCGTTGTGATTTTGATTGCATTTCCCCAATGATCTTGAGCATCTTTTCATGAGCTGTTTGTGTATCTTCTTTGAAGAAAAGTCTGTTCAAGCCCTTCGCCCATGTTAAGAATTGGGTTGTTTCTCCTTTTGTTGTTGAGTTGTAAGAGTTCTTTGTATACTCTGGGTACCCAGCCCTTTTCACGTAAGTGACTTGCAAATATTTTCTATCATCCTCAGGTTATCTTTTTACTTCCTTGATAGCATCCTTTGATCCACAAAAGTTTCAAATTTTGAAAAGTTTTAAAAAGTTCAATTTATTTAAATTTTTCTCCTATTGCCTGTGATTTGGGGGTCACACCCAAGAAATCATTGCCAAATCCAGTTCCAATAAACACATGAAAAGATGCGCAATATCACTGGTCTTTAGGGAAATGAAAATCAAAACCACAGTGAGACACCACTGCACACCCATCGGGACGGCGATCGTCACAAAGGCGGCAATGAATTAGGTTC
The DNA here is from genome assembly GCA_004024845.1 of Tonatia bakeri. Classification (NCBI taxonomy): domain Eukaryota; kingdom Metazoa; phylum Chordata; class Mammalia; order Chiroptera; family Phyllostomidae; genus Tonatia; species Tonatia bakeri. The sequence goes on from PVIA01003379.1 coordinate 124,839, forward strand.
GGTGAGAATGCGGAGACGCTGGGACTCTCATGCACCGATGATGGGAAGAGAAATGGTAGTGGTGGCAGCTGCACACATGTGGGTGGACTTAGTGCTCCTGAGCTTCACACTTAAAATGGTTCAGATGATAAATTTCGTAATGCTTGTTTCACCACACACAAGAAGCCTCCCCCAGAACTGGTCCTGAGGTCGCTCACGTGTGATGTGAGGAGGCCCTCATCCTGCAGAATGTGAAGTGGCCTCCTGTTCATGCAGACCCTAAGCTTTTCACATGCGCCCAGCATGCTCTCACCAGCCAGGGCCTCGCCCTCACCTGCACCGTGTGTACCTCCTTCTGTCACCTTGTTCCCTTCTCCAACTCACTCCCCAGCCACTCTCAAGAAAATGATGGTTTCTGTAATTTTTATTTTTCCATAATGTCATACAAGTGGGATTTTAGGTACAGTGTGTGGTCTCCTCACAGGGGCCTCTTCCACTTACTGATATGCGTGTGAGTTTCATCTATGGCTCTGCATGGCTTAATAGGTCATTCCTTTAAAATATTTTTTTAATTCTCACCTGAGGATATGTTTTTTATTGATTTTAGAGAGAGAGGAAGGGAAAGAGGGAAACATCTATCAGTTGCCTCCTGTACGTGCCCCGACTGGGGATTGAACTTGTAACCTAGGTATGTGCCCTGACCGGGAATCGATCCCCAAACTTTTGGTGTAGGGGATGATGCTCCAACCAACTGAGCCACCCGGCCAGGGCCATTTCTTTTTTTAAAAAATGGAATAGTATTCCATTGAACACTTGGTTATTTATTCACTTATTGAAGGATATCCTGATCTTTGAAATATTGCACTAGTGTGAAGAGAGGTGCTGTACATAACTGCATGGTGGCTTTTTCTTGGGCTCAGGTTTCCAGGGCAGTTGTCCAAATACCTAGGTATGTGACTGTTGGCTTATGACGAGACCATGGTCAGCTTTGGGAAAATCCGGCGCACTGTGCTCCCGAGTGGCTCTACCATTGCGCCTTCCACCAGCAGCGAATGAAAGCTCCTGTTGCTGTTCCTCCTCCTTCTAAAATGTAGCTGCTTTAATGCATGTGCTCTGCTATTTCGTTTTTGTTTGAGTTGGCTTTTCCCTTATGACAAGTGATGTTGAACATTATTTTGTATGCTTATATGTCATTTGTGTGTGTGTATGTATGTGTGTGTGTGTATATATACACACACACACACACATATATATAATTATTTTATTGTTGTTCAGTTACAGTTGTCGGCATTTCTTCCCCACCCCTCCCTCCACAACCCCTCCAAACCCATCTCCCTCCCTTGCTTCCACCCTTCCCCTTGGTTCTGTCCATGTGTCCTTTATAGTTGTTCCTGAAAACCCTTCCCCCATCGTCCCCTCTCTCCTCCCCTCTAGCTATTGTTAGATTGTTCTTAATTTCAATGTCCCTGGTTATATTTTGCTTGTTTATTTGTTTTGTTGATTGGGTTCCAGTTAAAGGTGAGATCATATGGTGTTTGTCCCTCACCGCCTGGCTTATTTCACTTAGCATAATGCTCTCCAGTTCCATCCTTGTCACAAAGGGTGGGAGCTCCTTCTTTCTTTCTGCTGCATAGAATTCCATTGTGTAAATGCACCACAGTTTTTTGATCCACTCCTTTACTGATGGGCACTTAGGTTGCTTCCAGCACTTGGCTATTGTAAATTGTGCTGCTATGAATATTGGGGTGCATAGGTTCTTTTGGATTGGTGTTTCATGGCTCTTAGGATATAATCCCAGCAGTGGAATTGCTGGGTCAAAAGGCAGTTCCATTTTTAGTTTTCTGAGGAAATTCCATACTGTTTCCCACAGTGGCTGCACCAGTCTGCATTCCCACCAACAGTGCAGTAGGGTTCCCTTTTCTCCACATCCTCTCCAACACTTGTTTGTTGATTTGTTTATGATGGCCATTCTGACCTGTGTGAAGTGGTATCTCATTGTGTTTTTAATTTGAATCTCTCTGATGGCTAGTGGTGCTGAGCATCTTTTCATACATCTCTGGGCCCTCTGTGTGTCTTCCTTGGAGAAGTGTCTATTCAAGTCTTTTGTCCATTTATTAATTTTTTTTTCCTGGAGTGGAGTTGTGTGAGTTCTTTATGTATTTTGGAGATCAAACCCTTGTCTGAGGTATCATTGGCAAATATGTCTGGGGTATCATTGGCATATAGTTGGTTCTCTTTTCATTTTAATGCTGTTTTCCTTAGCCATGCAGAAGCTTTTTAATTTGATGTATCCCCATTTGTTTATTCTTTCCTTTATGTCCCTTACTGTAGGGGACATATCAGTGAAAATATTACTGCATGGAATGTCTGAGATTTTCCTGCCTATGTTCTCCTCTAGGACTTTTATAGTGTCATGACTTATATTTAAGTCCTTTATCCACCTTGAATTTATTTTTGCATATGGTGTAAGTTGGTGATTGAGTTTCATTTTTTTGCCTGTAGCTGTCCAGCTCTCCCAACACCATTTGCTGAAGAGGCTATTTTTACTCCATTTTATGCTTCTTTCCTCTTGGACAACTATTAATGGGCTATAGAGACTTGGGTGTATTTCTGAGCTCTCTCTTCCGTTCCATTTGTCATTTGTATATTTTATTTGGTGAGGTGTCTGTTCAGATCTTTACCCATTTTTCATTGGGTTGTTTGTCTTGCGAAGTTTTTATTTATTTTTTATTGATTCTAGAGAGAAGGAAAGGGGGGAGGAAGGGAGGGAGAGTGCCACCGAAGTGACTGAACCCTCAACTGAGGCATGACGATGCCCAGCCTGCTGAGCCACACAAGCCAGGGCTATCCTGTGGAGTTTGGGAGTTTCTTTGTGTGCTGTGCACAGAAGTCCTCCTCCAGCTGTGTCCCCCAAATATTTTTATCCCAGTTTGTGGCCTGTCTTTTTGTTCTCTTAACAGAGTCTTTCACAAAATAGACACTTTAAATTTTCAGAAAGTCAGCATCAGCAATTATTTCCTATTATTGACTGGCTGTAGATTTATTTTTACATTTTTGCATTTATGTCTACAAACTATTTTCAGTTAATTCCTTTTTGAAAATTTTTGTTTGGTTTTGGTTGAGGCTTTCTACTTTCCATTCATTTTTACTAGTATTTGTCCTAACTTCTATTTTAAACATTTTTAAAATTTTATTATTTTTAAAGATTTTGTTTATTTATTTTTAGACAGAGAAAGGGTGGGAGAATGAGAGGGGAGAGAAACATCAGTGTGTGGTTGTCGCTTGCATGCATCATACTGGGGGCCTGGCTTGCAACCCAGGCATGTGCCCTGGCTGGGATTCCAACCGGTGACCTCTTGGTTCTCAGACTGACGCTTAATCCACTGACCCACACCAGCCAGGGCTATTTTCAGTGAATTCTTATGCAAGTGGCAAAGTTTGTGTTGGCATTCTTCTTTTCCAGATAATCTCCATTTGTTGCACCACGTTTGTGGCACAAGCTTCCTCTGTTGAACTGCTCTTGTCCCTCTGAAGAGTTACTGGACTGCATTTGCACGGGTCTATTTTTGTGTTTCCCCTCCTGTTCCATCTGTGTGTTCTTCACCAACATCACACTCTCCACGTTAGTGTTGCTTATCATCAGTCCTCGCTGTGTAATCGAGGTTTAGAAACAGTTTGTCATTTTTTTACCTGGCAGTTTGATTGGGATTCCACTGAATATATAGATCAACTTAGAAAGAGTTTTCATTTTAACACTATTGAAGGTACTGCTACTAAACAAGGAATATCTTTGTATTCATTTATATTTTATATTTTATTTTACTTCTCTTAATTATGTTTCAGTGTTTTCTAAATGCATATTTTTTTAAAAAAATATTTTATTCATTTTTTTTTTTTTTTTAGAGAGGGGAAGGGAGAGGGAAAGAGAGGGAGTGTAACATCAATGTGTGGTTGCCTTGCACATGCCCCTTGTTGGGGACCAGGCCTGAAACCCAGGCATGTGCCCTGACTGGGAATTGAACCGGTGACCCTTTGGTTTGCAGGCCAGTACTCAGTCCATGAGCTACACCAGCCAGGGCTAAATGCATACTTTTATTTATTTCATTAGATTTGTACTGAAGGACTTTAATTTTTGAAGTGCTATTGTAAATTATTTTTTCATTTCAAATTCCTTTTTTCCCCCCTCTACATCATTGCTGATTGGCTTAATCCACCTGGGCTGCTATAATATAGAAACTGGTTTTGCACCGTTTTGTGGGCTGGAAGTCGGAGATCACAGTGCCCACACAGTTAGGCCAAGGGCCTTCTTTCTGGTGGCAGACTTCCCCTTGCATCCTCACAGAGAGGAAGGGTCTGGGTTCTCTTATAGGGGGACTCACTCCACTCATAAAGACCCCACCCTCATGGTCTAACCACCTCCCAAAGTCTGCACCTTCTAACACCAACATCACACTGAGCACTGGCATTCCAACAGGTGCATTTTAGGGGAACATAAACATTCAGACTATAGCACTGTTCTATAGAACAATCAGTTGACTTTATATTGAGCTTATACTTTGCTTTTTGTTATCTCTTTATTTCTTGATCACAGTGTGGGAATGGTAGGCTCTATTTCAGTTGGAATTTTCAAATTATGGCACTGAATAATCAGAACACTGAATTTCAGATTCACTGGACTGAAGACCTAAGGGGATGAACCGGCCCCCTGCTGCACTGTGAGCGTGGGGTGTCCTGCGCTGCGCTCCAGCGGACAGCAGGGGGTGTTCAACCTCCGCCCCCGCCAATTCTGAGCCTCTGGGAGTGCACGAGTCCAGGTGAGGAGAGAATTGGACCAGAGGCTGTGCTCCCCAGCTTGGAGTTGCTGAGGACAAAGCAAGGAGATGGCTCCCAATGGCAGGCCTGAGTGTGCAGCAGGGAGGTTTGCTGTACCTTTCCCAGAGCAGCCTGTCTTTTGCGGCCCACACAGAACCCTCCTTTCTGTACTTTCTCCTGTGCTTTTTTTTCACTTTCCCATGTAGTAGTATTTCAGTAGCGCATATTTTACAAAAGCCTCCCTTCATCAAGGCTTGGACCACTCATCATTATGGCATGCTGGTAGTATTTCTTACAGATTTGGGTTGTTTCCGGGGAGAAGTCCCCGCAGAGAGAAAAGGAAACGCCAAGACCACCTGGGCTGTAGGGCCCGGTGCACTGGTACTGCTCTCAAAAGAATTGCAAAGGTCCTTTTGTTGTTAAGGCATTAATGCAGTTAAAAAAATATATTGATAACCAAAAGTAGGTGGATTAAAACCTGAAACATTAAGTCTAAATATATTAATTTATTTTTAAAAGATTATATTTATTTTTAGAGAAAGGGAGAGAAACATCCAAGTGAGAAAGAAACATGGGTGATTGGTTGCCTCCAAGCACCCCAGCCTGGGACAGAACCCAGGCATTTGTCCTGGACAGAGTCGAATCTGCCGCCTTTCACTTTGAGGGAGGTTGCACAACCAACTGAGCCACACTGGTCAGGGCTGAACCTATCATTTATTCCAAAACCAGAATTTACTAAAAATCTACTTTTCTAGTTTTTTAAAAAAGATTTTATTTATTTATTTTAGAGAGGGGAAAAGAGGGAGAAAGAGAGGGAGAGAAGCATCGATGTGTGGTTGCTTCTCATGCACCCGCTACTGGGGCCCTGACCTGCACCCCAAGCATGTGCCCTGACTGGGAATCAAACTGGCGACCCTTTGGTTTGCAGGCTGGCACTCAGTCCACTGAGCTACACCAGCCAGGGAACCAAAAATCTTTTCTTTTGTTAAGAAAGTAACAGCTTAATTGGCAGCATATTTGTAATGGTACACAAAATAATGTCTGCTTGGTGAACATTGACATCCTATAACAGATGAAACATGTAGATATATAAAAATTTGATATTAAAATTAGAATGTGTTGTAGACATGACCACAAAACATTTCCCACTAGGTTTTTTTCTTCTATATTGCTAGCATTCAGCCTACTGGGAACATTTTATGAAAAAATAAAATAAAAAATTAGAACTCGTTAAAGGTCACTTAAAACTTGGCTATTAAGTCTGAACCAAATGGTCCTAGGGTCTTTTCCAAGGGGAGATTTCTAAGCACAATTCCAAGCCTTTTTTTAAATTTTAAAGGTTTTATTTATTTACTTTTAGAGAGAGGGGAAGGGAGAGAGGGAGAAAGAGAGGGAAACATCGATGTGTGGTGGCCTCTTGCACACCCCCTGCTGAGGACCTGGCCTGCAACCCAGGCATGTGCCCTGACTGGGAGTCAAACTGGTGACCCTTTGGTTCGCAACCCGTGCTCAATCCACTGAGCCACACCAGCCAGGACAATTCCAAGTTTTTGTATGCCAATTGTTCTGTGTATATTTTCCTTATTTCAGGGTTCAAAAATGTGTATTTTTTAAAATTTGTTAATGTGTATTTTTACTAGGGAATCACCTATTTCTTCTAGGTTTCCAGCTTGATGTAATAGGTTTTTCTTATTTGACTTTTAATTTCTCCTCTTTTTAGGTTTTTACAGAATTGTCACAATTAATGAACAAATACTGATGTGTTATTATTAACTGAAGTCCGTAGTTTATTCAGGTTTCCTTCATTCCACCCTTCCCTACCTTTTCCTGTTACCATGCAGGGTACCATAGGGCATCTAGTTATGGGTGTCTCTTCAGGCTCCCTACCTTTTCCTGTTACCATCCAGGGTACCATAGGGCATCTAGTTATGGGTGTCTCTTCAGGCTCCCCTTGGCTTTGACAGTTCCTTGGACTTGCCTTGTTTCGATGACTTTGCCAGTGCCCAGGGGACTGGTCAGTTGTTTTGTAGAATGTCTCACCTTGGGATTTACTTGGGTCACGATGAGACTCCGGTTATGGGTTTTGAGGGGGCAGATCACAGAGGTAAAGTGCTTTCTTATTATTTTATGTGAAAGTAGACCATGGTCTCTAGGCCCCTTATCACAAAGTCAGTGATAGCTTTGGTCCCCTGGCCGAGGTGGCGTGTCAGGTTCCCCACTGTGACGTTACATTGTCCCCATGGGTGTCTTCTGTGGGAGGAAGTCACTAGGCCGAGCCCACAGTCCAGGGAGGGGAGTTAGCTCAGTTTTTCCTGATGGATGGCAGAGTCTCTGTATCAATTATTTGGAATTCTTCTGCATAGATATTTCTATCCAGTCTCATTAGAATCATGTAATTATTTATTTTTGCTGGTGTGGACACCTGGATGTTATTTCAACTCCTTGGTTATAACCCAGCACTACGGGGTTTTGTTGCTGGGCTTGTTTCTGCTTTGACATCGAGAGCTCTTTCCATTGGCTCCGGGTTTTCTTTGACACAGTTTCATCTTTATGGGATTTTTTTGGTACTTCCTTGCTTTCCGATACTTCAAGATTATCATGGCTCGTGTATTCACTGTGTCAGTTCTAGTATCGGACATTTCTTCAAAGAGCCCTGGTTCCTTTTATTAGAGAATGGTGTTAAAAACTTACATCTGGAGCTATGTGTGCTCAGCTGATAATGCAAGGAAATATATATCTGTATTTCAACCTATGTACACTTACCTAATTATAAAGATTTCCATAAGGAACTGTCTTATTAAGCTAAAGATGAATTTGTACTGCTGTCCCTGACCTGACCCATTGTCACAGGGGCACAGTAACCTTCTCCTTTGCTTATCTGTAACTCCCCACTCAAACGGTGAGAAGCCTGGTTCCCACCATCTGCCATTTATTTAATTCATTTTTCCATTCCAGATTTCATATGGAGTGGTTTCAGAAGTGTTGACTACTACTGAAATTGCGGGTCCCTATGACTTTGATTGAATTTAGCTTTGAATTCTAGCCCTAGAAATCATATTTCTCTATCTCTATACCCCTCATAGATGTAGCCTCACTCCAGGCCCCCTGCCCTCCAGATAATAACAACTTCTGAGGGGGTAGTAGCCCGCCCAGACTAGTGGTCACAGGGTCTGGACCTCTGGCAGGCTAAAGGTGACTTCTTGACCTAAGTTAGGTTTCAATTCCTGAGCCCTAAGATGGATTGACTCCTTTGCTACTTTTGCATGAAACTGGACAGAGGGGTGTCAGAGCACACTTTAGAGCTGTTCTCAAAGACCTGAAGAAATGATGTATTACACTTACCTCATTTTCCACCAATGAGCTCCCAACACAACCTCTAACCTGTAACCACGGTGTTCTGTGATTGTACCCTATATAATCTGTAGCCTATATGCCACTGAGGAGTTGGGTCTTTTGAGCATTAGTTCCCTGCACTCTGGATTGGTCAACTCAATATTGAACTATTTTCTACTTCCGGCCAGGATGGAGACATAGGTAGATGCACTATGCCTCCTCACACAACCAAAATAAGGACAACAACAATTTAGAAACAAAAAATAACCAGAAATGACAGAAAATTGAACTGTATGGAAGTCCGACAACCAAGGAGTTAAAGTAGACACATTCATCCAGACCGGTAGGAGGGGTAGAGTTGGGCGGCCAGTTGGAGAGGGTTCACAGCAAAGTGGTGGCTGATGGCCCCTGGGGAGCTCAAGGCAGCATGTGGCAGACCAAGTGAGGCAGCAGATTGTGAAGGGGCACGGTGAGCAAGGCAGCTGGTGGACTGGGAGGTCCCACATTTGCATATAGATAAACCAGGTGAAACTAGGGAGTGAGACAGACCATGCAACTCAGGGTCCCAGCACCGGGAAATAAAGCCTTAAAACACTGATTAAAAACACCTGTAGGGTTTGAGGTGCTGGGAGAGACTCCTACCCTCACAGGAGAGTTCACTGGAGAGACCCACAGGGTCCTAGATTGTACACAAACCCATCCACATGGGAATCAGCACCAGAAGGGCACACTTTGCTTGGGGGAAGTGGCAGAAGTGACTGAAATCCGGCAGAGAACAGAGCAAGCACCATTGTTCCTTCTCAGACCCCACCCCCACATATAGCATCACAACCCAGCAACCTGATTGCCCCACCCTGGTGAACACCTAAGACTCCTACCCTCACTATGTAACAGATGCATCCAGACAACAAAAATGTCCCAAATGAAAGAACAGATCAAAGCTCCAGAAAAAATACAACTAAGCAATGAAAAGATAGCCAACCTATCAGATGCACAGTTCAAAGCACTGGTGATCAGGATACTCAAAGAATTGGTTGGTTTTGGTCACAAATTAGATGAAAAAAATGAAGGTTACGCTAAGTGAAATGAAGAAAAATGCACAGGGAACCAATAGTGATGGAACGAAAACTGGGTCTCACAGGAGTGGACCAGAAGGAAGAAAAAAACATACAACCAGAAAAGAATGAAGAAATAAGAATTCAAAAACATGAGGAGAGGCTTAGGAACCTCCAGGACATCTTTAAATGATCCAACATCCAAATTATAGGGGTGCCAGAAGGGGAAGAGGAAGAGCAACAAGTGGAAAAGTTATTTGAACAAATAATAAAGGAGAACTTCCCCAATCTGGCAAAGGAAATAGACTTCCAGGAAGTCCAGGAAGCTCAGAGAGTCCCAAAGAAGTTGGACCCAAGGAGGAACACACCAAGGCACATCATAATTACATTAGCGAAGGTAAAAATGAAGGAGAGAATCCTAGAAGCAGCAAGAGATAAGGAGACAGTAACATACAAAGGAGTTCCCATCAGACTGTCAGCTGATTTCTCAAAAGAGACCTTACAGGCAAGAAGGGGCTGGCAAGAAGTATTCCAAGTCATGAAAGGCAAGGGCCTACATCCCAGATTGCTCTATCCAGCAAAGCTTTCATTTAGAATGGAAGGGCAGATAAAGTGCTCCTCAGATAAGGTCAAGTTAAAGGAGTTCATCACCAAGCCCTTATTTTATGAAATGTTAAAGGGATGTGTCTAAGAAAAAGAAGATAAAACATATGTACAGTAAAGTGACAGCAAACTCACAATTATTAACAACCACACCTAAAACAAAAACAAAAACAAACTAAGCAAACAACTAGAACAGGGACAGAACCACAGAAATGGAGATCACATGGAGGGTTACCAACAGGGGAGTGGGAGGAGGAGAGAGGGGGGAAAGGTACAGAGAATAAGTAGCATAGATGGTAGGTAGAAAATAGACAGGGGGAGGGCAAGAATAATATGGGAAATGTAGAAGCTAAAGATCTTATAAGTATGACACGTGGACATGAACTGAAAGAGGGCAATGTAGGTGGGAGGGGGTGTGCAGGGTGGAGGGGAGTGAAGGGGGGAAATGGGACAACTGTAATAGCATAATCAATAAAATATACTAAAAACAAACAAACAAAAAACGAAACTATTTTCTGCCATGGCTTGTGTGGCTCAGATTGGGTGCCAGCCTATGAGCCAAAGGGTCACAGGTTCAGTTCCCAGTCAGGGCACAGGCCTGGGTTGCAGGCTGGGTCCCCAGTAGGGGACACATGAGGGGCAACCACACCTTGATGTCTCTCTCCCTCTCTTTCTCTTTCCCTTCTTCTCCCTAGAAATAAATAAATAAAATCTTTAAAAGTTAATAAACTATTTTCCTTTTTACTGCAAACTCCCGCTTGTGCGGTGCTTTCTGCCAGTGCATGCAGGCAGATAGACTCTAGTATTGGGGTTCTGTTACAATCTCTCCAGGGGAAAGATCTTTATAGAATCGAGTCTGGTACTGAAGGGGTGTAGGTCCCTTTTTCGGACACCCTGAGTGGGGTTCTTTTTCTGTTGGGTGTTGTGAAGCCGAGAATGGAAATCAAAAGTAAGCGTTAACAGCTCAAGCTTTAACCAATGGCCAGGGAGTGGAGGAGCAAAAACAGTCCTCAGATTAACTTCCCCTTCACTCAGGATAGAGGAGCTGTTGGTACTGGTGGGGGGGTTGGTCTAGGTAGATGAGGGCGAGGAATATTCATGCTTCTTCCAGGAAGGAGGCAGTAACCTTCTCAGATTCAGAGTTCTGCCTTGTTTCTGTCCTTTTATGGTTTCTACTGATTGGTAGGTGTGCCATATAATATGGAGAATATATTACGAGATTTGAGGTCTTCTGAAGGTCACTTTGGTAATTATTTTAGTCTTGGCTGGTTTTAACCAGTCTTTTCTGGAGAAGGAACTATTAACCCTAGGCCCTCCTCTTCTCAAAGACAAACAGAGCTAGGGCGGGGGAGGGATTTAGGCAGGTGACAGACCTACTGTGAGGTATCAAGTCCACTGTTTATGTACAGTACATTTTGCTTAGTCTACAGATTCCATTCATTTCCAGAGTTACTTAGGTCAGCACCGTTTGTCCTAGTGCCTATGGTAAGTTTTTCTTCACATATTTCTAGTATAGTTTGATTCTTTGTTAAATTCTGTATTCAATCCTGTGACATTCCCACATCCTAAATAACTTACTTTGAATAGATTATGATTTACTTTTGGGGTTGTAAAAATGTATTGACATTAAAAAATGCATAGTGGCAGGTATCTGTTACTGAAGGATCCTATGGGACACTTCAAATCCCCACCCCGTGATTCACCATCTCTGTAGTTTTGCCTTTTCCAGAATGTCATATAAATGTGTTGATAGGCAACTCAAGAGTTAAAGATTTTAGCTGTAGTTATAGTTGATAAGCTTATGTGATTAATGCATGTGGAAAGCTGTTGCTTCAGGAACTGGAATACAGGACCTCTGTGACTCTGGGGGGTTGACAGCAATTCAACCTCTGTGCCCTGGTGGTCTGCAAGATGGCCCCTGAGCCACGGTGTTCCAGGAAGGGAATGACCAGGGATGCAGATAAAGAACTGTTGATCAATAGATAGAGAAATACTGGGAAAGTCGCTGCAGGACTGCAACTCTTATCTGATTAACCCTTTTCCAGACCCCTTACCTACTTTTTCTTCTCCTTATAAAAGGTCAGCTGGAGACGAGATGTTAAGATGGGGTTTAGCGTGATGTCCAGACATCTTCTCAGGTCACCAGCATCCGAATAGAACATCTGTGAAGATTCAATCCTTGTATCTATTTATCGGTTCTGGTGGTGACCAGCAGCACGAATGCTGACTTCTCTGGTTTCAGGGTCATGCAGTGTGCAGCCTCTTCCTATGGGGTTCGTCCATGTAAGATGCAGCCACATCTTTGCGTGGGTTGATGGTTCGTTCCTTTCTATTGCTGAGTAGTAATCCATTACTTGAATAGGGAAGGAAAAATAATTTTCCTTCTGTTCTTCTAGGTTCTTGGCCAAGAACCACCACCCTGACAGATTAACAGGAGAAAAATAGAAATTTAATAGCACGTGTACCTCCCGTATACATGGAAGCTACCCAGGAAAATTGAGTAACTCCATTAAAAGGTCCAAGTCGTCACCTTAGATGACATCTTCAGCTAGGAAAGCCAAAGAAATATGTTGGGTGGGGAAGCCAGTTGAGGTAGGTTGTCAGGCAGAGCACGGTAAGAAGGGTATGGTTGTTACGCAGGTTTCAGTCCAGGTCTGTCTCCTTGGAAAGAATCTCTTGAGCTTGAGTCATCCTTCTCTCCTTGGTACAGAGAGGGAGACACCTTCACAAATAGAGATTTTTCTTATAAAATGTAAATTTTCCTCACAAAAATTTACAACTTCTACAGTTTTCAGGGATTCTCCTATGTCTGCTATTTTTAAAAAATTGCTCAGCTCAGGCCTGGCCAGTGCGGCTCCCATAACCAAAATTCGCCGGTTCAATTCCCAGTCAGGGCACATGCCTAGGTTTGCGGGTTTGGGCCCCGGTCTAGGCGTGTGCGGGAGACACCATGTTCAGCTCCCCTTCACGTGGATGTGCCCCAATTTGCTTATGCATTCATCTAAGAAGGAGATAGTAAATTTTAAGTGTTTAGCTATTGTGAACAGAACTGCTGTGCATAATTCCATGCTAGTTTTGTTTGGACATAGTTTTTCACAACAGTTCATAAATACTAGAGGCAGGGTTTTTGGATCCTAAGATGAGACTTGTTTAACTTTGGAAAAAGCTGCCAGCCTATCTTCCAAAGTGGCTATATATTCCACCAGTAATGAATGAGTGAGAGCTCCTGCCAAAGTGTGAGGGGAGGGTAAAGAGGAGCCCTCGGGGCGAGGGGAAGGCCCCGAGGTGGGCTGCTGACACAGACTGAACCAGGGAGTGACCCAGCCCATCCACGCCCAGCTGAGACTAGTGTGCACGAGGCTCCTCTCTCTGCACTTCTCTGTTTCTCTCTGTGACCTCATGTGGCCCCCACGCCCCTTGAATCCTCACATCCTCCCTGTGTGGCCTTCAGCTGCCCCCAACCAGTCCTTCATCTGCCTCCTATGAGACCCCATGTGACCTTGAGATGGGGCAGGTGGCAGAATAGCTGCAGCCGATAAAAGCTACTGGGGTGTCAAGAAGGAAGATCACCTCCCACTGGATTTACTACTTAAAACTAGTGGAGATCCGCTTGATCCAACGTGGTGACTAATTTCACTTACGGTAACCCCAGCCTCATTACGTGCTTGCCGTCTCTCATGAGCATGCTAAACAACAGACACTTACCCCGTGATCGGAAATGGAAAGCCCATTATCAGGACACGGAATGGTTGGCAGAGCTCTTCTGAGAAATCTCCACTCCTTTCCCTCGAGGAACCTGAATATTCCTCCCCCTACTGAATATGCTAACCCTCCAATTAAATAAACCTCAACAAAGGAAGCAAATTCTGCCGGGGTGGGGGGGCGCTCTGTCTGTGGAACAGCCCACTCTTTGTCTTCACTAATAAATTCACTTTCTCTTTCAACTCCATGCTGCTTGAATTTGAATTTTTCCTGCATGAAGCCAAGAACCCACAGGGGGTTGCAGACCTTGTGTCCCTGGACTTCTGAATCCCTTGCATCAGTTGCATGCGAAGCCTTAGTGTTCCCATGAGACCCAATGTGTCTCCTGTGCCCCCATGTGACCCCACTGACCTCAATGTGACTTTCATGTGATCTCCCACCTGACTCCCATGTGACCTCCTATAACTCCTATATGACTCCTGCATGACCCAATGTGACTCCCTTGTGACCCTTGCATGACCCCGGTGTGACCCTCTCCTCTAGTGTTACCCCTATGTCCCCCAGCTTGTCTCCACAGTTCCTTTATGTGGCTCCACGTGGTCCCCATAACCCCTTATTTGCTTCCAATGTGGCCCCAGTATGGCCCCAAAGCTCCCATGTGCCCTCAGTGTGGGCCCCATGTGCCCCTAGGTGCCTTTTATGTGCCACCCAAGTGAATCCCATGTGCCCTTCTCATGGCCTCCAGGTGCTGCTTACATGACCTTCATGTGCCCCTATGGTGTCCCCATCCTGCTTCTCATGTGGCCACCGTGTGACCCTCATGTACCCCACAGTCTCTCAAGTGATCTCCATGATTCCACCTGCCCCCATGTAGCCTAACATATATGTATGTATATATATGTATGTACACATATGTGTATCTGTCCAGAAGGTATCCAGCCATGTAATGTGAAAAATAGAGACATTTCTTGAAGAAGACACAAGATACAAGAAACATTGTACACAGGACAATGACGCCTCAGTCCCCTTCAAAGTAGGCACCTTGGGACCTCACAGAGTTCTCCCAATTGCCATCAGCTGCCCCGTCTCATTTTCCTGAATCTCGTCAATGGTCTGAAATCTCTTCCCTTTCAAAGGTAATTTTAATTTTAGGAAAAGCCAGAAGTTGCAGGGTGCCAAATCTGGGCTGTGACGGGGCTGAGTCACCTTAGTGATTTGATGTTTTGCCAGAAAACTCTGCATCAGAGGTGATGCATGTTGTGGTGATGAAGCTGCCAATCACCAGTTGCCTGTAGCTGCCACCTTCTTAATTATATGAATAGTTTCCACAGAGGAAAGCTTAATGCAAAATTTGATGCAGATTCACTGCTCTACACACTCAGTCATTTTGAATCGGATGGCCACACAGTGCACATGCTCACTCAATGGTGTCTGTACCCTCACTGACTAGTACAGTGAAGTCGTCATTGTTCACTGTCCTTGGCTGCCAGGTTACATCGATGTCACATAAACTGTTCTTGTTATACTGACAATGGCTGGACAGACTGTACACACACACACACACACACACACACGTATATGTGTGTATACATATGTATGTGATATGTGTATGTGCTGTATGGGGACCACACGGAGGTCACATGGAGGGTGCATATAATTGCCTTGAAGGTAGCCTAGCATAGACTAACTTTTATTTAGAATTCTTAACTTTGCTTAGATTAACCTGTAAACCCACTTAGATCATCCTCCTTATTACAAGGGATGTTAACTGCATTCTGTGATTTGCTGACACTTCGACAGAAGGGCTGAGACTGAATTAGTTAAATTTTTTGCACACCTTTGCCATCCTGACACTGACAATTGCCAGACACGTCTTTTCAGGGAGGAGCTGGGATGATCTGCAGAACCAAGGGGCTGATCCCGCTCACACCACCCTGGGGTGACGGAAGCCTCCTGCAGGGCCCTCTACCGACCTCAGGAACTTTTCTCATGACGCCATCCTCATAACACTAAAATCTCCTCCAAGGAGTGGAGACTTCTCCACCACTTTCGAACAGATGATGTATGTATAGGTGTGTTTGCCAACTTGGGGACAGGAATATCCCCACCTGTACATGACATGAGGAAGCTAACCTTGATGTTTATGCATAATTTCCCTGAGTGAAGATGAATCCAGTCCTTTGTTTGGGACGCACTGCTTTGGAAGTGATCCCCGGTGTGTTTCTTGCGAGCAGCAAACAATAAAGTTCCTTTTCATAAAACCATCTTGGAGCTGTCTTTTGGATGGTACTTGGACCTGGTTCAGTCTGGAAACACCCTCATGGCCCCCAACTGCCTCCCATGTGCCCCAACTTGTTCTGTACCTTTCATGTGACCCCTGATGTGGTCCCCAGAGAGTGAAATAAGTATACATCTGATCAGTTTAGAAGAAGCTTTAAAAAAAATAGCAGCATAACAGAACCCAGTTTCAGCTGCTTGCTCCAGCAAAAGCCAAAGTTGTGAGATGGATGCTGGTGAGAAGGAAGAGGCTGACTCAAGTGCAACCACCCGGGAATATGGGGTCTCTTATCCAAAATCCCATCTGAACAACTCTGGTCAAACTAGCAAACTTTATAAGGCTGAAATGTGGGGAGAGAAAGCTGCAGATGTGCAGGACGCGTAGGGCGTGCAGGATGTGCAGGCTGTATAGGACATCTTCCTGTGGGCCTCGATACGGATCTTTTACGACCAGCATCCCTGAGTTGGCCATCTGGCTTCTTATCAACTGAACTCTTGGGGCATTGAGGTCAGGCTACTTCCTAGGTTCCCACAGGAAGAGAAACTGCTGAGCTGTGAAGTATACTAAGAAAACTTTTAACATGCAAGCTGTAGTTTCTGAGACGAAAATCAGGTTAGAATAACAAGCTGGGTTTAACATTTATTCAGAGTTGTATTTAATAATCCATTTTGCATAAGATCTGCTTAAATTGTCACCCCAGAGAAGGGGAGCAGGCAGAGAGGGTGGTGCATGCTCAGAGAGGCTGCTCTGCAGGGAGGGTGAGAGGCACCCTCGGGCTTTGTGCTGAGTACCCACGCTGTGCCCACGCTGAACGTGGCGGTGGAGAGGTCAGCACAGTGACCACACGTGGGGCAGCCGGGGGTGGTGCTCGTTTTCACAAACCTGACGGGTTTAGAGTGCGCAGATGACTCTGGTCGGGGTGGCCTTTTCTGCCTGGCTCTTTCCACTTAGGGTGTTTTCAACGCTCATCCATGTCCTAACGTGTGTCAGCGCTTCAGTTACTGTTTTCATTGTGAGTAAATATATTTGAACACATTTACCATCTCCACCGTTTGAAGTACACAGTTCTGTGGCGTTGACTACAGGTGCATGGTCACACAAACAACGGCTGCACCACTCACCTTCAGGACTTCTTCATTTTGCTCAAGTGGAACTCCGCGTCCACTCTCACTACCTCCCTGTTTCTCCTGCCCCAGCCCTGGCCCCCACACTCTACGTTCTGGTTGATTTCTCTAGATACCTTATATATATGTAAGTGGAATCATGTGATATTTGTTTTCCTGTGGCTATCTTACTCATAGTACATCCGTGTTGTAGCATGTGTCAGAATTTCCTCAGTTTTAATAAAAAGACTTATTTTGGGGATGGACAGCGGAGAGGAGGGAGAAAGAGAGGAAGAGAAACATCAATGTGTGGTTGCCTCTTGCACGCCCCCTACTGGGGACCTGGCCGCCACCCAGGCACGTGCCCTGACTGGGAATTGACCCCGCACCCTTTTGATTTGCAGGCTGGCACTCAATCCACTGAGCCACAGCAGCTAGAGGAAAATTTCCTCAGTGTTTAAGGTTGAATAATACTCCATTTTGTATATACCACATTTTATTTATTCACCCATTATTGGAACTTGGGTTGCTTTGGCTACTGTGCATAATATTTCTATGAATACGAAAGTCCAAACTTCTGTCCCAGTCCCTGTCGTTTTGGTTTTCTGTGTACACACCTGGAAGGGGATTGCTGAGTCCTACATCAATCGTGTGTTTTAAGTTTTGGGGGAACTGCCATACTGTTTTCCACAGTAGCTGCACCATTTCATTTATTCCTTTACATGGCAGAATAACAATTCAGCTTGTGGATTTGTACATTTTGTTGATTCATTCAGCCGCTGATGGACATTTGAGTTGTTTCCACCTTTGGCTACCATGACTAGTGCTGCTGCAAACATTATGTAAAAGCTTTTGTTTGAACACCTTTTACAATTTCGTTTTTGAACCATATGGTGGTTGTTTGTTTTAGGAAATGCCTAAACTATTGTACACATAGGCTGCACTGTTTTACGCTTGCACAAGTGATGTTTGTGCGTTCCAGTCTCTCTGTGTTATTGCTGACATTTCTTAGTTTTAGTTTCCTTGGTCAGAGCCACCCTGGTGCACGGGAAGGGGCACTGCGCCACGGCTTGGCTTTGTGTTTCCGTGATGATTCAATGGCGCTCAACGTCTTTCCATGTGCTCGTGGGCCACTTTACGTCTTATCAGGAGAAGGGTCTGTTCAAGTGCATCTTTCAAATACAGCTCTTCGTCTTTTTGTTGATGAGTTGTAAAAGTTCTTTGTATATTCTGGATGTCAGATATATAACGTACAAATAAATCTTCCACTCTGTGAGTTGTCTTCTCAATTTCTGGGTAGCTTCTTTTGAGACATAAAAGTTTTAATAGTGAGGAAAGCTCATGCTCTGAAGGTGGGGCGGAGCCGCACGGCCACTGTGTGAGAAGGTGTCTCAGACTGAAGGGTGCCACGAGTGCCCCCACAGAAAGTAACAGGATCCATCACAGGGCAATCACTACGGGGAGGTTGGGTTGGAGCAGAACAGTGGGCCCAGCAAGTCTGTGCAGGTTATTCTCCCCTCCCAGACACCTGTCACAGTGTGTTTTAAACAGTGTGATGTGGGTGCTGAGGACTGGCAGGACAAAGGGACAAAGAACGCAGTAGTGCCAGGGGCCATGCCTCCTGGTGGTCTTGTGATAGACGGTTGCTTACAATCAGTGCTGTTCCCAGTGTGATATTTATCTCGGTTGTCATACTGTTCTGGCTCTCACTAACAAAAATACTTATGGCTGCATTGTGAGGAACACAGATGATCACAAACGAGAAAGCGTTGGTTCACTATGGACAGTGAGACTGATCAGAGGCCGCAGCGTGAAAGGACACAGAGAAGGAGACGGTTCTGCTCACATCTGCGTCTCTGCGCCCTGGCCCCCGCTCCCCCGGACATCTCTGTGGCCCACGCAATCTCATCCGCCCATCTTCCTCAGAGTCCTTGGGGCCAGATGTCGGGAGGGGGCCTGCCTGCTTATCGATATGGATACCGCAACCGCTAAAGCAAAGTAAGCCTCCTAGCTATAAGAGATTTCCCTAAATAGCCAAACCCCATGTTCCAGGGAGAAAAGCAAGCTAATGACTAAACGCGTCAGATGGAAATCTGATAAACCTTATTTATAGCATATCACATAAATAAGAGCTAGTAATGTTGATTCATAAGAGGGAATGTAAGGACAACATTCTTGTGTAACGAGAACCCCGGTCCCATGCTGTACTGCAGTGAGAATGGATAAAGCCATTCTGTTTTGTAAAACCAGTTTTTTCATTTGAGCCATTCCTTGGCAACAAGAAAATGCTCTGTTTAGAATCATTTAAGGCAGTTGCTGTGAACTTAGCCAAGGCTAGGATTTCTAGGTTGGTGCTAATTCTGGCATATGAGGTAAGAAAATGGAAACATGCAATTCTCACCAACACAGGCTGGGAGTCCACCAGGACCTCAGAGAAGGTGAGTTTAAGGGGGTTCCTGGTGAAGTGTCCTACATTTCTCCTGGTCAGGTAGGAAAGCCCAAGGTACCGTGGCCATCCATCCATAAGCAAGATACAGCCATAAATGTGGGCCACATATTTAGATACACTTTTGGGGGGTCAGAAGACACCTGCCATTAAAGGTTTGTTCTCTCTTCCTGTGCAATCAGTGCCTAAAACCTTATGCATTATTTGACAAGCGGTGGATGGGACTCGCCTCATGTGTCCATGCCCCCATGTGGTGTGATTGCTCCACACTATAAAAAACGCAGCAAACATAGTCAGTCTTCCATGCTTAACACATACCCACCCTAAGCCGTCCTAAACGTGATAGCAGTGGGGATCGCAGAAAAGTTAGTGTGATGTCTGAGTAGATCAGAGATACACTTTTCAGTAAATTCAGAATTAAAGAAGGGACCACTAGCCCTGATCCTGGAAATCAGACTCCTCAGGTTCTCATGGGTGGCCGGTCCCATCCACTGCGACGCAACAGAGATGTGGAAGGGGAGTGCCACCCACGGCCTTCCTTCCATGCTGGGCCTAGGCCATGGGGCACACAGACCGGGCGGGGGTCAGGCTGTGTGTGTATTTCTGCTTAAGTGGCCGTTCAGGGGAGGAAGGCATTGCCCGACCTCCAGGCGCAGTTCCCAGGGGGAGCGAACTAAGGGCGGTAAGACAGATGGTTAGCAGCCTGTGGTGGGGGAGGTCCTCTCCTGCAGTCACGACAACGCCAGTAGTTTCATCCTGCGTCAAAATGTACGCAGCCTGTGGTTTCTGGGCAGGAGCCACACAGCCCACACGTTGCCCAAGGGGCGAGCGTGCCAGGGTTATCTGCGATATGAGTGGGCAGCAAAAGACCATGCCGTGTAGCCAGTTCCAGTCAGTGCCCTTTAGTACCGACTTTTGTCCACTGTGGTCATACACAGAGCATCTAGGCCAAGATTCCAGCAAGATTAAAGGCGGCCACTTTAGCTGATCGGGGTATTTCTCACTCTCTGGCAAGAAGTATCCCATCCGACCTGGGGGAAGTGGCCAGTCCAAGCCCTGCTCAAGTGTCCCCTGCCCTGGTTTGGTGTCTGAAGGAGCTCTGCATAGTAGTTGACATTGGCTCCTTATCAGCTCTGGCATTAAGACATCAGGCTGTAGCTTTCTAACAGACACGGTCAGTGGAATGTCCTGGGTAGCAGTTCCCAATTATTGGTAGGGAGCTAACCCCGTGCTGGTGTCTGCTGCATTTGTTTTCCCAGCCACTTCGGCAATGACCTTCATCCACTTAGTGCAAGGTGCAGAATGCTAATAGAGCACACAACTGTGCCTTTGAAACACCATGCTTCTTGCCCTGGCCGGTGGCTTGGTTGGTTGGAGCATCGTCCTGTACACTAACAGACTGTGGTCAGGGCACACACTGAGGCTGCAGGTTCGATCCCTGGTTGGGGTATGTCTGGGAGGAAACACTCAAAGTTTCTCTCTCTCTCCCCTTTCCTCTCTCTCTCAAATCAATGAACATATCCTTGGGCGAGTATTAAAAAAACACTATGCTTCTTTAGGAATGAGGACTGCACTTTTATTGATGGGGAATCTCTCGGGGAGAGCCTATAGTGGGGGCTAAAGTGGGCTTGTAATACATTAGCCCCATAATGACATGTCACTCATTGCTGGAAGGATTTCAGCGCTGTTGCAAATATGTGTGCCATTCCTGCAGGGTAGAGGCTTGGGCAAAAGTTGAAGCAGGTTTTGTAAATAATCCACCTCTTCATTGGGAGGGAAGTTCTTGTAACTGGCTGCTCTTTGTGGGAGTCTCCACCTGCAGGAGAGCTGTATCATTGCCAATAATTGCTGTCTGCTGGGGTGTATTGAATTTTTGGCCCTCTCTATAACTGGGACTGAAAGCTAAGGGGCATTATCTCCTTTTGCATTTTTTTTTGTTGCCCTGCCTTCTGGGGCTGCTGAAACATCTCCGTCAAACGGTGACTCTGCCTGTGAGGTCCAAACAGCTTGAATCTGTTTGACCAGCATGTTTGCTTCTCAGAGGCAGCGTGTTGTTGGGGCCCCAGTCCCACATATGTCCCCTCTTCACTAGGCGACGTAATTGGTGAAAGCACTGTACTCAGTGGGGTATAAAACTCACAAACACCCCAGAATCCCCCCACGAGCTTGTCCCTCTTTCACATTTCTTGGTATGGGGAGGTTGGCGCTCAGGCAGCCTCAGAGGCAATACAGGTCTCGCCCAGCCCCACAGCTCCCCAGAGCTTCACTGCAGTTCCGGGCCTTGAATTCTCTGGATTCACTGCTGGCCCTCTCTGCTGTGGATGGTACAGGAAAACTTGCCAGGTTCTCCGTAGCAGAGGCAAACCTTCACAGTTGACATTATGCCGTCAATACAATGAGCCCATGTCACAGAGTTCGGGAGGGAAAACGGCGACAGGGCCTGAGCCCCTACCCTATGGCACACGATGGGGCTGGGCCAGTAGCCTTGGAGGAGCACTTGGAGAGAGCGACACAAGTGGGGAACACATTTTCTTTTTTAACCTTTAACTGAATTTATTGGGGTGATATTGGTTAATAAAGTTATATAAGTTTCAGCCCTGCCTGATGGCTCAGTGGATTGAGCTCCGGCCTGGGACCTGAAAAGTCACTGGTTCAATTCCCAGTCAGAGCACATGCCTTCATTGTGGGCCAGGTCCCCAGCAGGGGGCATGTGAGAGGCAACTGATCCGATGTTTCTCTCCCTCTCTTTCTCCCTCCCTTCCCATCTCTCTAAAAATAAATAAGTAGAATCTTAAAAAAAACAACCCCCCGCCCAGTTAACCTACTTCTAGAAACACAAAACATACAATCATGGGTTATTTTCAATACAAGAAAACTTAAATTTGTTTGCTTTAATTTCTTAAAACTACTAGACAAAGCACTAGCTTGTATTTTTATTTATACCATACTCCATGCTCTAATGTAATCTGTCTCAAATCCAAAAAAACGTAACCAGAGTTTCTGGAAAATCATAATTTTACAGAGTGCTCAGCTTGTTTTGAAGCTAAAATGAAATCTGAAAAGACAAAAGCACTGCAACCCCCAGAACAAAGGAACTCTGGGATGCCAGTTATGAACAGAGGATCTAGAGTTTGAGCCCAGAGGGAGGTGTAGGTAGAAACCCTTTGTTTCCTCGCGCAACCAAAAGGAGAAAAATAACCAATCTAAAACCGATAAACAACTGGAAGTGCCAGAAAATCAAACTGCATGAAACTCCGACAACCACGGAATTAAAGAGAAAAATCAACCAGAACAACCAGACCGGTAAGGCGATGGACAGAGAGAAACCGTGGTGAGGCCGAGGACCACGAGGGTGGGTCTGGCTACGGTGTGGTGGCAGGCTGTGCGGGAGGGGCTGACTTAAGGGGAAACTGAGCTCAGAGGGGGCTGTGGACTATGGCGGTTGCCACTGTGGGAGAAACCCAGTCTCACACAAGAGTCCCTTGGAAAGTGCACTGGAGACAAGAAGACCAGCTGCGCTGTTCCCTCTCTGGCCCCTCCCCCCAGGCCCCGCCTCAGCCCAGCGAAGAGGTTTGCCCTGCCTCCGTGAACACCTAAGGCCCTCCCCCACCTTACAATTTATCAGGGGCCCCAAGGAAAGAAATATGGCCCAAATGAAAGAACAGAGCAAAGCTTCAGAAACAGAACTAAGCGATGAGGAGATCGCCAACCTATCTGATGGAGAATTTAAAGTCCTGGTAATCAAAATGCTCACAGAACTCATTGAGCTTGGTCAAAAAATGAAAAAAACAAGTGAAAGATACCCGAAATAAAATAAAGCAAAATATTCAGGGAACCAACAGTGACAGGAAGGAAACCAGGACTCAAAGCAATGATTTGGAATGAAAGGAAGAAATAAACATCCAACCAGGACAGAATGAAGAAACAAGAATTCAAAAAAATGAAGAGAGGCTGAGGAATCTCTGGGACAATCTGAAACATTCCAATATCTGAATTATAGGGGTGCCAGAAGGAGAAGAACAAGAGCAAGAAATTGAAAGCTTATTTGAACAAATAATGAAGGAGAACTTCCCCAATCTGGCAAAGGAAATAGACTTCCAGGAAGTCCAGGGAGCCCAGAGAGTCCCAAAGAGGAACACACCAAGGCACATCATAACATTACCCAAGATTAAAGACAAACAGACAATCTTAAAAGCAGCAAGAGGAAAGGAGACAGTTACTTACAAAGGAGTTCCCATCAGACTGTCAGCTGATTTCTCAAAAGAGACCTTACAGGCAAGAAGGGGCCAGAAAGAAGTATTTGAAGTCATGAAAGGCAAGGACCTGCATCCAAGATTGCCCTATCCAGCAAAGCTTTCATTTAGAATGGAAGGGCAGATAAAGTGCTTCTTAGATAAGGTCAAGTTAAAGAAGTTCATCCTCGCCAAGCCCTTGTTATATGAAATGTTAAAGGGACTTATTTAAGAAAAGGAAGATCAAAACTATGAACAGTAAAATGACAACAGACTCACAACTATCAACAAAAGAACCTAAAAGAAAAGACAAACCATGAAAACAAAAACTAAGCAAACAACTAGAACAGGAACAGAATCAGAGAAATGGAGATCACATGAAGAGATTTCAGTGGGGAGTGGGAGGAGGGAGAATGGGGTAAAAGATACCGGGAGTAAGAAGCATAGTTGGTAGGGATAAAATAGATAGGGAGAGGTAAAAAATGGTATAGGAAATAGAAAACTCAGAGAACTTATATGTACAACCCATGAACTAAGGGGGGAATGCTGGAGGGTTGGGGGGTGCAGGGTGGCGGGGGGATAAAGAGGGAAAAATTGGGAAAACTCTAATAGCATAATAAAAAATAATTAAAAAAGAGGAGAGGATCTATTGTTCCTCATCTACTGATATGATCATGTGATTTTTGTCTTCCCTTTTGTTTACGTGGTGTATTACCTTTATTGATTTGCAAATATCTTTGCATCCCTAGGATGAATCCCACCTGATCATTTTTTTTGATCTTTTCAATGTATTGTTGGATGCAGTTTGTCAATATTTTTTTTTTGAGGATTTTAGCGTCTATGTTCATCAGTGATATTAGCCCGTAGTTTTTTTTTCTTTGTTGTGTCTTTATCTGGTTTTGGGATTAGGATGATGCTGGCTTCATAAGAAGAGTTTGGGAGTCTTCCTTCTTCTTGGCTTTTTTGGAATAGTCTGTGAAGGATAGGGTAAGCTCTTCCTTAAATTCCCCTGTGAAATTCTCCTGTGAAACCATCTGGTCCAGGGCTTTTGTGTGCTGGGAGTTTTTTGATTACTGCTTCAAATTTGTCAGCTCTTATTGGTTTGTTCAGGCTTTCTGCTTCTCCTTCATTTAGTTTTGGAAGATTATATTTTTCTAGAAATTTGTCTACTTCACCCAGGTTTTTAAATTTCTTGGCATATAGTTGTTCTTAGTCATTTCTTACAATCCTTTGTATTTCTGTGGTATCAGTTGTAATCTCTCCTATTTCATTTCTGATTGTGTTTATTTGGGGCCTTTCTCTTTTTTTCTTGATGAGTCTGCTTAAAGGCTTGTCAATTTTTTTTATTGTTTCAAAGAACCAGCTCCTGGATTTATTGATCCTTAAAATTATTATTTTGGTCTCTATGTCATTTAATTCTGCTCTGATCTTGGTTATTTCCTGCTTCTACTTGCTCTGGGCTTTGTTTGTTATTGTTCCTCCAGTTCTCATAGATGCAGGGTTAGGTTGTTTATTTGAAATGTTTCTATCTTTTTTAGGTTGGCCTGTATCGCTATAAACTTCCCTCTCAGGACAGCCTTTGCTGTGTCCCATAGGTTTTGGACTGTTGTGAGTTCATTTTCGTTTGTTTCCGGAAACTTTTTGATTTCTTCCTTGATCTCATTCTTAACCCATCAGTTGTTTAATAGCATGCTATTCAATCTCCACAAACTTGAGTATTTTTGAGTTTTTTCCTTGAGGTTGGTTTCTAGTTTCAGTCCCTTGTGGTCAGAGAAAATGCTTGATGTGATTTCACTTTTCTTGAATTTGTTGAGGCTTGTTTTGTGTCCTATCACGTGGTCTACCTTTGAAAATGTTCCATGTGCATTAGAAAAGGATGTATATTTTACTTCTTTGGGATGAAAGGTTCTATATATATCAGTTAAGTCCATTTGATCTAGGACATTGTTCAATATCACAATATCCTTGTTCATATTTTGTTTGGAAGATCTACCCATTTCTGACAGTGGGGTGTTAAAATCCCCTAGTATAAGTGTGCTGCTGTATCTTTCTTGAAGTCCTCCAAGATTTTCCTTATATATTTGGGTGCTCCTGTGTTGGGTGCATATATGATTACAATGCTTATGTCTTCTTGATGGATTCTTCCCTTGAGTATTATGAAGTGTCCTTCTGGGTCTTTTTTTATGGCTTTTGTTTTGAAGTCTATAAGTACTGCTACCCTGGCTTTTTTTGCCCTGTGCATTTGCTTGGAATATTTTTTTCACCCTTCACTTTCAGTCTGTGTAGGTCTTTTGTTCTGAGGTGGGTCTCTTGTAGGCAGCATATGTGTGGGTCATGATTTCTTATCCATTCAGCTATTCTGTGTCTTTTGATTGGGGTACTTAATCCATTTACATTTAAGGTTATTATTGATAGGTACTTATTCATTGCCATTTTACTTCCTTCATACCTGTGTTCCTCTCTCACTCTTTTTCTTCCTTTTCTTAAAGCAGACCCTTTAGAATCTCTTGCAGTGCTGGTTTGGAGGAGGTATATTCTTTGAGGCTTCTTTTGTTTGGGAAGCTCCTTATTTCACCTTCCATTTTAATTGAGAGCCTTGCTGGATAGAGTAGTCTTGGTTGCAGGCCTTTGTTTTCCATTGGAAACTTGGAAGATTTCTTGCCATTCCCTTCTGGCTTGGAGGGTTTCCACTGGAAGTCAGCTGCTAGCCTTATTGGGGCTCCCTTGTATGTTACTTCCTGTTTCTCCCTTGCTGCCTTCAAGATTCTCTCCTTGTCTTGGAATTTTACCACTTTAATTATGATGTGTCTTGGAGTGGGCTTCTTTGGGTTCCTCTTGATTAGGACCCTCTCTGCTTCCTGGATTTGTGTGACTTTTTCTCTCATCAAATTAGGGAAGTTTTCCATGATTACTTTTTCAAACAAGTTTTTTATCCCTTGCTCTTCTTCTTCTCCTTTTGATATCCCTATTATGTGGGTGTTATTACATTTTATATTGTCCTACAGTTCCCTTAACACCTCTTCATTCTTTTTGAGTATTTTTTCCTTTTCTTGCTCTTTCTTGGAGTTTTTTTCTATCTTGTCCTCCGGCTCGCTGATTCGATCCTCTGCTTCATCTAGTGTCCTTTTGATGCCTTCTACTGTGTTCTTCAATTCAGAAATTGTATTCTTCCTTTCCTCTAGGCTCTTATTGATTGTGTCTATGTCCTCTTTTATGCTGGTCTTATTTTCAGTAAGTTCCTTGTAGCTTCCCTGTAATTTTTGGTAATTCTCTGTGAGCTCATTGAGCTTCCTTATAACCATTGTTTTGAACTCAATATTTGGTAGCTGACTAGCCTCTATTTCATTTAGCATTGTTTCTGAGGATTCCTCCTTTTCTTTTGTTTGGGGGTTGTTTCTTTGTCTTCACATTATTTGTGAGACTCTTCTTGTTTGCTTCTGCTTCTTAAATGGATCTGTTTTGACTCCTTGAGTTTGCGGTGTGAACTTCTATGATAGGAGACCTGTCAGATTCAGTGGTGCAGTCTCCTTTATCTCCTGAACTTGATGCTGTTGGGATGCCCTTTATGCCATTTATGTTGGCTCTCTGGATGTAATTGGGTTTTGATTGTTGTTGGATCACTCTTTGGTGGGTCCTTCCCTCCAGCTGGTTGACTGAGGGTCACTCTGCCCACCATGTCTTGTGTGCTGTTGTGCAGGTGCTGCCAGAAGAAGACCATAAAGTCCAGGGAACAAACCCACATCCTCAAATATACCCCCACCCACAACCCCACTATCAACAGCAAATGAACCAGTATTGATAAGAGTGTAAAGAGATTAAGACTATTATAAGGAGAGTATATTTTAAACTGTATTATAAAATCTAGTGACTTAATATGCACAAACTTAATGGACAAGAAATGAACATTTAAAAGCTATTCAGGAAAGAAAATATCGCAAATCATAGGGAAGACCATAGTGGATTTCATCTTGGTAGCCTCTAGTATTTACCATTGTTTTTTCTTTCTGGATCCTCCTCTGGTGATGCCAGATGTTGACCCACTCTGATCGTAGGCAGCCTGTTATGAGACTGCCAGGGATGTACTACCTGTGGCTGTCTCCTTCTATTGTTAATCTGTTCACTCTGCACTCAGCAGCCTGGCTTAAGCCCCATAGGGCAGGGCAGAGTTCCTGCTCAGAGGGGAGGGTCTGCCTGAGCAAGGTGGCTGCTGCCATATTGGGGATGACTCGGCACCGGGATCCTGATGGCTACTCTCTCAGTTCTCTCCCCAAAGCCTCCATCCCCAGTGTCTCCTCAAGTGTCTCTAGTCTACTCTGCATGCCCTCCCTTTGCCAGGGATCTACCATCTGTGTCTGACTCCTTCGGTTGTCAATCTAATCATTCTTACTCAGCAGTCAGGCTTAAGCACCACAGAGCCAGGGAAGAGTCTCTCCTGGGGTTAGGGCTATTGTTTCCCCTCGGGCTGCTGCTGCCACTCAGGTCTGCCTGAGCAAGATGGCTGCTGCCATATGGGGGATGATTCAGCACTGGGATCCTGGCATCTACTCTGTCAGCTCTCTCCCCAAGTCTTCTGACACCAGTCTCTCCTCAGGCGTCTCTAGCCCACTCTGCCCCCGCCTTTGCCAGAGCCATGGGTAAATGGTTACAAATGAAAATTTGTGCGTTGG
The DNA here is from genome assembly GCA_004024845.1 of Tonatia bakeri. Lineage (NCBI taxonomy): Eukaryota > Metazoa > Chordata > Mammalia > Chiroptera > Phyllostomidae > Tonatia > Tonatia bakeri. The sequence continues at coordinate 153,049 of PVIA01003379.1, forward strand.
CCCTTTAAACAGCTCTTTGTGGCTCCAGCCACCTGTCTCTGGTAGAGAGCAACCCTGCCACTTTTCGCTACTGGTTGCTGTCTGTGTACTTTTTGGGGTCTGGTGCTCTAGGCTGGGGATCTAAGCTTACAGTTGAGACCCCACACTTCTCAGGGTGATCCAACTGGCCGCTGAATTACCCCTCTGGTGCTGCTCTCTGTGGGTGCCCAGCCAGCCTTCTCGAGTCTCCACCACACTCCCTACCAGGCAGGTTGTGCTGCAGCTGGTTCTTCTGTCTGTGCGAGGTTATAAGTCTTCTCTCTTGCTACTGTTCAGTCGTTTGTTCTGGGTGATTTCTCCACAATTTAGTTGTAATTCCAGATTGGTCCTGGGAGGGGGTTAGTGTGGCTTCCATTTGCTCCTCTGCCATCTTGCCTAACTTTTGGCATTTTAATTATGATATCTTGGTGTGGCCCACTTTGGGCCCAACTTGTTTGGAACTTTCTGAGCTTCCTGCACTTGTATGTCTATTTCCTTTGCCAAATTGGGGAAGTTTTCTTTTATTATTCTTTCAAATAAGTTTTCAATTTCTTGCTCTTCCTCTTCTTCTTCTGGCACCCCTATGATTTGGATGCTGGAATGTTTAAAGTTGTCCAGGAGGTTCCTAAGCCTCTCCTCATTTTTTTGAATTCTTGTTTCTTTTTTTCTGTTCTGAGTGAATGTTTATTTCTTCCTTTTATTTCAAATCATTTATTTGAATCCCAACTTCCTTACCTTCACTGGTGGTTACCTGTATGTTTTTCTTTATTTCACTTTGTATAAACTCCACTTCTTCCTTTATTTTGTGGCAGTACTCAGTCTTTTCTCTGAGCACCCTGATCACCAGTGTTTTGAACTCTGAACCTTATAGATTGGCTATCTCCATGCCAATCTTTTTCTGGAGTTTTGATCTGTTCTTTCACTTAGGTCACATTTCTTTGTCTCCTCAATTTGATGGCCTCCCTGTGTTTGTTTCTGTGTATTAGGTAGAGCTGCTTTGACTCGCCGTCAGTGCACCTGTTACATTGTAAGGGGAGGAGCCTTAGATATATGCCAGGGCAGTGCAACCTGCTTCATTGCTTTGTGATGCTGTACATGGGGGAGGGATTAAGGAGGGAACAAGGCCACTTTCTTGGTTCTTGCCCCATTTCCAGTCACTTCCCCCACTTCCTGTGAGCAACTGGCACCCTTCTAGCTACTGCTTTGGTGCTGATTCCCAGAATGGGTGGGTTTGCATATGCTCTAGGATAGTGTGGGACCTTTAAACAGTCTCTTCTGAGAGACCAGCAGTTTCTTCTGCCATCCCAACCCCCACTGGTTTTTTACAGCCAGAGGTTATTGGGCTTTATTTTTCTGGCACTGGAATCCTGAGCTACGTGGTCTGGCCTGGGACTGGGATCACTTGCTCTCCAGTTTTCCCTCATGGTTTTTATCCACTGCATGTAAATGTGTGACCACCAGTTCCACTGGCTACAGCTGCCACTGCTTCACCACACCACACTGTGTCCTCTCCAACCTTCCTACCTATCTGAAGGAATGTTTCTTCTTTAAATCCTTGGTTCTTGGACTTCCATACAGTTCAATTTTCTGGCAGTTCTGGTTGTTTTTTGTTTTTAGGTTAGTTGTCATCTTTCTTATGGTTGTGTGAGGAAACAAAGCAAGTCTACCTATGCCTACATCTTGGCTGGAAGTCCTCGAATATAACAATTTATTATAGGGTAATTACTTGTGGGAAGATTGGGTTGGAATGGAACAGACAACCCAGCAATTCTACGTAGAATATTCTCCACTAACAGACCTCTTATAGTACTTTTTTAAACAGTATAACTTGAATACTAATGACTGACAGGACAAAGGGACAAAGAGTACAGTAGTGCCAGGAGCCATACCTCCTGGTTATCTTGTGGTAGATAATTGTTTATAATCAATACTATTACCAGTGTGATATTTTTCTTGGCTGTCATGCCATTCTGGCTCTTACTAACAAAAATATTTATGGCTACATTTTAAGGAACACAGATGATCATGAACTAGAAAGCTTTGATATGCTCACTAAGGACAGTGAGGTTGGTCAAAGCTCACAGCATGAAAGGAGGTAGTTTTTGCTCATATCTGCATCTGTACACCCATTTATTTTTGTTTTCTTGTGTTGCTTGGTGTTTGGTGTCAGATCTAAAGGACCATTGCCAAATCAAAGGTCTTGAAGCTTTATCCCTATGTTTTCTTTAAGAGCTTATAATTTTACCTCCTACATTTAAGCCTTTTATCTATTTTGAGTTAATTTTTGTATGTGTTGTGAGGTAAGAGTCCAATTTCATTCCTCTGCATGTGGATAGTCAGTTACCTAGCACCATTTGTTGGAAGACCCTTCTTTACCCATTTCAATGTTGTTTGCCTTTGGCAAACATCACATGACCACAGCTGAATGTGTTTATTTCTGGGATGTGTGTCCAGTTCCTTGATTTATAGCCATGTGCCACATAATGACACTTCAGCGAACAACAGACTGCATATGTGATAGTGGTCCCATACGGTTATCCTGGAGTTGAAAAGTCCCTATTGCCTAGTAGAAAACAATGCCTTATTCACATGTCTGTGGTGATGCTGGTGTAAATAAACCAACAGTGCTGGCAGTTGTATAAAAGTACAATGGATACAATTATGTATAGTACATAATACTTGATAGTGATAAATAATCATGTTACTGGGTAATGTATTTACTGTACTATAATTTTATTATTTTAGAGCATATTTTTTTCTACTTATAAAATGTTGGCTGTAAAACAGTATGCTGTGTTACATCTCATGTTTGTTGTGTCTCTTCAGTGTATCATTTTCTGTTGTGCTTTTAATCTCATGTTGCTTTGTACTGTAATATACTGTCCAGGCTTATAGCCTGGGAGCAATAGGTTCTACCATAGAGCCTGTGTGTGCAGTAGGCTATGCCACTTAGGTTTGGGCAATATTGGGTGATATTTTTGTTAGTAAGTGCATCCATGCACTTTGTGATGTTTGCATAATGGCAAAATCACCTGATGCATTTCTCAGAACTTATCCACATTTTTAAGTGGTACATACCTGGATATTGCAAAGTTTTATTTACTTTTGCTTTGTAGTGAGATTTAAGATTGGGAAATATGAGCCTCCAACTTGAATTTTCTTTCTCAAAATTGTTTTGGCTATTCTTGGTTTCTTGAAATTTCATGTGAATGTCAGGATCAGCTCATGCATTTCTTTTCAAAGGGGAATTTTCATAGGAACCATGTTGGATCTGTAGATTGCATTATGTACCATTGCCATCCTAACACTATTAAGTCTTTCCATAACCATGGGACGTCTTCTCATATATTTAGGCTTTCCTTAATTTATTTTCATAGTGCTTTATAATTTTCAGTTTATAAGTCTTACACTTGGTTAAATTTAGTCTTTTTAAATTTTTCAGTTACAGTTTCATTCAATATTATTCTGGTTAAATCTATTTTTTTTGTTTTATTACTATCTATTTTATTACTGTTGACACTATTTAAAATGGAATTGTTTTCTTAAATTCCTTTTCAGATTGTTCATTGCTAGTATATACAAATAAAACAGATTTTTGTGTATTGCTATTAGGCTCTGTAACTTTGCTGAATTAGTTTTCTAGCTCTAATATTTTTTTGTTCATTCTTTAGGGACATGATGTGATATGTTGTCTATATGAATAGACATTGTTTTATTCCTCCTTTCACATGTGGATGCCTTTTATTTCTTTCCTCATTGATCCTGGTAGAACTTCCAGTACAATACTGAGTAATAGTGGAGAAAAACAGCATTCTGACCTTGTTCCTGATTTCAGGAGTAAATCTTTTAGTCTTCAATTTTAAGCAGAATGTTGAGTTTTTTCCAAAATTTCACCTAAGGACATGCCTATTGATTTCAGAGAGAGGAGAAAGGAAGGAGAGAGAGGGAAAGAAACATTGATGTGAGAGAGAAACATCAATTGGTTTCCTCTGCAGGCACCCAATCAGAATAGCAAAAAGGAACAAGAATTTTAAAAAATAAGAATAGTTTAAGGAGTCTCTGGGAGAACCTTGAGTGTGCCAATATTTGCATCATGTGAGTGCCTGAAGGAGAAGAGAGAGAGCAAGAAATTGAAAACCTATTTGAAAATATAATGATGGAAAACTTCCTTAACTTGGTGAAGGAAACAGACATATACATCCAGGAAGTGCAGAGTGTCCCAAACAAGATGAACCAAAACAGGCTCACACCAAACACACATCATGATTAAAATGCCAAAGATTAAAGACAAAGAAAGAATCTTAAAATCAGCAATAGAAAAGCAGTTAGTTACCTACAAGGGAGCTCTTATAAGACTGTCAGCTGATTTCTGAACAGAAACTTTGCAGGCCAGAAAGGATTGGCATGAAATATTTAATGTGATGAAAGGCAAGGATGTATATCCAGCAAAGCTATAATTTAGAACTGGAGGATAGATAAAGAGTTTACCAGACAAGAAAAAGCTAAAGGAGTTCATCACCACCAAACCAGTATTACATGAAATGTTAGAGGGTCTTCTTTAAGAGAAGTGGGGAAAAAAGACTAAAAATATATTAATAACAGCACTGGTTGGTGTAGCTCAGTGGACTGAGTGCCAGCCTGTGCACCAAAAGGTCACTTGTTTGATTCCCAGCCAGGGCACATCCCTGGGTTGCAGGTCAGGTCCCCAATGCAGGTGGTGGAGTGTTTGAGAGGCAACCACACATTGATATTTCTCTTCCTCTCTTTCTCCCTCCCTTCCCCTCTCTCTAAAAATAAATACATAAAATCTTAAAAATAAATGTGCAATAAAGTGTCAATAAGTACACACCTATCAATTTCTTTAAATGTAAATGGGTTAAAAGCTCCAATCAAAAGACATAGGGTGGCCGAATGGGTAAGAAAACAACCACCATACATATTGCCTACGAGAAACCATTTCAGATCGAAAGACACACACAGACTGAAAGTAAATGGAAGAAAAAGATATTTCATGCAAATGCAAACAAGAAAAGCTGGGATAGCAATACTTCCATCAGACAAAACAGAATTTATTTTTATGATTTTTTTATTTTTTAAATAATTTTTTTATTTTTCAAGTACAGCTGATGTACAATATTACATCAGTGTCTGGTGTGTGCCCCAGTGATTAGACATCATCCTGAGGATCTACTGCCCATGTGACACCATACGTAATTATTATAAAATTACTGGCTGTGCTCCCTATGTTGTACTTGACATCCTCATGACTGTTTTGTAATAACCAATTTGTACTTCTGAATCCCTTCACCTTTTTCACCCACTCCCCAAACCCTTTGCCTCTGGCAACTGTCAAAATGTTGTCTGTACCTGTGAGTCTGTTTCTGTTCTGCTTGTTCATTAATTTTTTCTTTAGGTTCTATTGGTTGATATATATTTACTGCCATTTTGTTGTTCATATTTTTGCTCTTCTTTTTTTTTCTTCTTAAATACCATTTAACATTTCATGTAATATGGTTTGGTGGTGATGAAATCCTTTAGCGCTTCCTTGTCTAGGAAGTTCTTTATCTGTCTTTTGGTTCCAAATAATAGCTTTGCTGGGTAGAGTAAACTTGGTTGTAGGTCCATGCTTTTCATTACTTTGAATATTTTTTGCCAATCCCTTCTGGCCTACAAAGCTTTCATTGAGATATTAGGTGACAGTTTTATAGGGACTCTCTTGTAGGTAACTAACTGCTTGTATCCTGCTACTTCTTTTAAAAATATATTTTATTTATTTATATAGTGCGTGAGGGAGAGAGAAAGAAAGGGAGAGAAACATCAATGTGTGGTTGTCTCTCATGCACCCCCTACTGGGGACCTGGCTCACAACCTAGTCAGGTGCCCTAGACTGGGAGTTGAACCGGTGACCTTTTGGTTCTCAGGCTGGCACTCAATCCACTGAGCCACACCAGACAGGGCTTCTCTTGCTGCTTTTAGGATTCTTTCTTTGTCTTTAACCTTTTCTTTAGAGACTGAGGGAAGAGATGGGGAGGAAAGGGAGAGAAACATTGATGCAAGAGAAAAACATGGATTGGTTGCCTCTGAAATGTGATCCAACGGGGGACCAAACCTGCAACCCAGGCATGTGACCTAAGCAGGAATTGAATTGGCAACATTACACTTTGTGGGACAATGACCAATTAACTGAACCACAGCAGTCAGGGTTGTACTTAACATTTTGCATTTTACTTATGATGTGTCTTGGTGTTGGCCTCTTTGGATTCATTTTATTTGGTATTCTCTGCACTTTCTAGACTTGTAAGTCGATTTTTCTCTTTTTGCCAGGATAGAAAAGTTTTCAGTCATTATTTCTTAAAATTGGTTTCCAATTTTTTACTTTCTCTATTCTTTCTGGAACCTCTGTGATATGAATGTTGTTACGCTGAATCTGTCCAATAGGCCCCTTAAACTAACCTCATTTTGGGGGATTTTCCCCCCTTTTTGCTGTTCTGATTGGGTGTTTTTTGGTACCTTCTCTTCAAAATTACTGATTGGATCCGCTGCTCCTGTTGATTCCCTCTAATGTATTCTTCATTTCACTTATAGTATTTTTCATTTTTAATTGTTTCTTTTTTAATATATTTTATTGATTATGCTATTACAATGACCCCATTTCCCTCCCTTTATTCCCCTCCACGCTGCACATCCCCTCCTACCCATATTCCCACCCCCTTAGTTCATGTCCATGGGTCATACATATAAATGCTTTGGCTTCTCCATTTCCCATACTATTCTTTTTTTATTTTTATTTTTTAATTATTTATTTTATTTATTATGCTATTACAGTTGTCCCATTTTCCCCCTTCACTGCCCTCCACCCTGCCCACTCCCTCTCACCCACATTCCCCCCTTTAGTTCATGTCCATGTGTCATAAGTTCTTTAGTGTCTACATTTCCCATACTATTCTTACCCTCCCCCTGTCTATTTTCTACCTACTATTTATGCTTCTTATTCTCTATACCTTTTACCCCATTCCCCCCTCCACTTCCCCACTGATAACCCTCCATGTGATCTCCACTTGACTGTTTCTTTTTCATCTTTTCTCTCTTCATTTCGTGTCCTATCTCTTTGTTGAAGTTCTAACTGACACAATCTGTTCTTCCCCTCAGTTCACTGAGCACCTTTATAACCAGTGTTTTGACTTTGCATCTGCTTTGTTTAGCTCTTTTTTCTGAAGTTTTGTTCTGTTCTTTTATTTGGGACATTTCTCATTGTCTCCTCATTTTGGCTGTCCTTTCGGTGTTTGTTTTTATTTATCAGGTAGAGTTGCTGTGTCGCCTGTATTTTGGAGTGGCCTTATGTAGTAGGTTGTCCTGGGAGAGCCAGTGATACTGTGTCCCTGGTCACCTGAGCTAGGTGATCCAGGGATGTCCCTGTGTGAGTTGTGTGTGACCTCCTGTTGTAGGTGAGCTTTGATTGGTGTTGGCATGTCAGTGAGTGAAATCAACCCTCAGGTTGACTGGCTGTGAAGGTTGGTTGTGACTACAGTGGACAATATGTTCAGTGCAGGGGTAACTGCATGGAGTGGGAGTCACTTTAGGGGTCTCTGGTGCCACCTGAGTTCACCCTTCGTGTGTGTTGTTTGTGGAGATGATTGAGTGGTGCACTGGTGTGATATGAAGCCAGCCACCGAGCATGTTGGTTTTCGAGCCCCTTAGGAGGGGCTCTGGTACAGGCCAAGTTTGGCCATCATTTGTGCTTGGCTTGGGGCTGGGTGGTGGAGCTACAAAGTGATCTGCAGTTGGTGCTCTCTTGTGCTGAGCTTGAGGTGCTTAGGAGAGGCTACATTGTGAGCTGAGGCCAGCTGCCACTTATGCTGGGTTTGTGGCTGCTTAGTTGAAGCTACATTTCAAGTCAACACAACATGCAGCTTATGCCAGGGTCTCTAGAGATGAAGATTTGCATGGGGAATTTGCATGTGGGCTTAAGGCTACATGATGGAAGTTACAATACAAGTTGAGACCAGTCACTGGTTGTGCCTGGCTTGGGGATGCTTAGCAAAATTTACAGGACATGCCAAGGCCACCTGCTTCTTGTTTGGGGTTTATGGACGTTTGAAAGCTTTTTGCAAAGTCCAAAGTGTGAACCAAAGCAGGCTGCTTGTATGGAAGAGCCACTGGAAGTGGCTTGAGCTGGGCACATGAGTTGGGTGGGGTGGCATCTCAAGGATTCACCAAGGTGGAAGAAAATGCGTTAGCCAGGTTATTGCAGAGGTCATGTTTGGCACCTGGCAGCATCAGGCCAGTTAGGTAGGGCAAGGGCTCAACCAAGGAACAATGGCCTCTGCCAGCACTCTCATCCTGGAGAGAGCTGTCCTGACCCCTGCTCCTCTAGTCCTTGCCCTGAAGTCAGTCAATTTAGATCCACCCACTATGTCCTTGACACTCTTTCAGCTGCTGCCACTGGATTGAATAGCACAGTGGGTGAGCCTATGAGCAAGAGAGTCCATGTGTGGCCCCTTAGGAGGAATACGTGGAACTCCAGCAGCCCTTCATTTCATTCGGAAGCAATCCTCACTGATTTTCACAGGCAGATGTTATGGGGATCTTATTCCTCTTACTGGCACTGGTGCTCTGGGCTGGGAACTGGGTGTGGCACTGGGACCTTTTGCTCCTCAGAGTGGACCTCCTCAGCTGAGATATCCCTCCCCATTCTTAATTGTCACACCATGGCTGTGGGACCTGCCCCTTCTGCATCTCTGCCCCTCCTACCAGACTTGACATGTCTTCTTCTTTATATTCTTAGTTATGGGACTTGTATTCAGCTAATCTTCAGTTGGTTCTCAATGATAGTTATCCCATAATTTAGTTGTGATTTTGATGTGGTCACGGAGGAGGGAAGCACAGCATTGATCTACTCTGTTATCTTGACGAAGTCTACAGTATGATGTGCAAGGTCAGAATTGGGAGGGGGAGGGGGTGGGGTGGGAAGATGAAAAACTAAGCACCCTGCATGAGTGTCAGTCATGAACAAAGTGCTCACTGAATTTTGCTGGTGCTTGATGTTTCAAAAGTATTTTACTCTTTGGAATTAGCTAAAGTTTTTTGAAGTTATGACAACTGTTTGTAATATGATTGAAAATAAATACATGCGACCATCACCATAAAAAGAGAGGTACTATAATATTTTAGGATCTCTTTTAATCAATACTTACTTGAAAATGGATTTAGAAACCAAGGTTGAAAAGAAAGTATCTAGTTGACTCATCAATTTTTTTTGCATTCCTTTCTGCATTCATCCTAACAAATAATTATCAAGAGCCTTATAATGTGATAGGATGCAAAGATGAATCTTAAGAGTCCCAATAGTCAGGTGTCTCTCAGCTGCTAATGGAAAAATAAGAGAGACACACATTAGGAAGTGCAATAAGAAGAAACGGCTAAGTGCTGTTAGAGTTGACCAGGTAAGCAATTTTAGGAGCAAAAAACCAACACTGGGTAATTTAAGCAAAAAAAAAAGCTAACTGAAAGAGTATTGGGTATGTGTTGTTCAGGACAGGCCAGGTTGCGGTGCTGTAATAAGCATCCTCTGAATCGTTATTTCTGGGTCGTGCTGCATACGTATCGCAGGTGGGTCTGCAGAGGCTCCGCTCTGCACTCACTCGGGGACTCAGCCGACAGAGGATCCACAATTTTGTGGCCACATCACCTGAAAACCTGACACATGAAGCCTCCTGGATGATTGTGCAGGGGTCTTTAGAGATGAAGATTTGCATGGGGAATTTTTATTGCCTCAGCCTGAAAGTGATTTGTGTTATTTCTACTCTAATGTCATTGGCCAAAATGAATCACATGATCTACCCTAATTGCAGGTGGCTAGGAAATGTAGGGGGACAAATGGAATAATTGGTGAACTTAAATGCCTCTGTTCCTGTGGGGTTCAGAGACTCGAAGGAGAAGGTGAAGAGTCAGTCTTGCCCTGAACTGGGATCAGAGCAGCGTGGGAGGCCTGGCCAGCGGGTGCTCCCGTCGTCCTCCAGCAGTTCTCTGTCACCATCTCAGGATTTGCCCTGGAGGGAGGCATCAGCTGATTGGCCCAATAAGGTTTTTTGTCTCACCCAGGACAGAGGTAAGTGGATAGTTACCTGATGGACAGTTCCACCAGAAAGGGGGAGCGATCATTTATCCAAACAAAACTGGTATGCTGCTACAGGTGGGCAAAGACACATACCTACTCTAGAGCCGGGCAAAATACCCAAGTGTTAAGAGCTGACATTGAGAAGGGTTTATAGAAGAGGTGGCATTCAAAAAGAGCCTTGAGGACTTCCAGTCAAGATGGGTAAACATAACTCACCTCCTCACACAACACATTAAAATGACAACTAAACTATAGAAAAACCATCACTCAAAGCTGTCAAATACCAAGTTGAATGGAAATCTGACAACTACAGAATTAAAGAAACCACATTCATCCAGACTGGTAGGAGGGTAGAGACACAGAATGGGCTGATCCCACACACATGTGTAGTAAATAAAAATTCAGGAGGGATATCTCAGGGAGAGGAGTCCCACGCTCACACCAGGCCCCCAGTCCAGGGTTCCAGTGCCAGGAAGATAAGTCCCCACAACTTCTGACTGTAAAACCCATCAGGGATTGAGTTAGTGGAAGGAACTTCTGGAACCCTAAGCAGTTCCTCTCAAAGAACCCACACACAGACTTACTCAGACTCATTCCCTCTGAGCTCCAGCACAGGGGTAGCAGCTTGAAAGGCACCAGTGGCATACACGGAGAAATCGAAGTGTCTGGCATCAGGTGAGAGTTGGGGGACAGCTTTCTCCCAGACAAAAGGTGGGCAGAGGCCATTGTTACTTCCCTGAGCCCTCTACCCATAGAGCCACAGAGCTGGCAGGTGGGTGTCATATCTGAGTCTCCATGAACCTGGCTAACACTGTTAGCCCTGCCCTGGAGATCCCTTGAGACTCTGTCCCACCCAACTTATGGGACCACCCAAAGTGTTAACAGTGAATTTTATATATGAATGACTGGTCTTGGCTCATGCTGCACAACTTTCTTAATCCTCTCAAACAGCCTGCCTTATGAACCCCCAGCCCCTGTACCTCTTGCTAAGTGGCCCCAGGCTCAACACTAGCAGCAGCCATCTCAGATTGCTTTATAGCTCAGGCAGGGTGGCACCAGGCAAAACAGAGGTAGGTGCTGACCTTGGCCTGTACCACCCAGGAAACACCACAACCTGTGCACCCAGTGGACAGCTACAGATCATATTGGAACACCACCACCCTGCCCCTGCACAGCTGATTCTCCACAGAGGGTGGAGGTTGGTGGTCAGTGGTCATTGCCAATCCTTGCCACCGACTGGCCTGGGTAAGTCCCTCTCATTGACCTGCCAACAGCAATTAAGGCTCAACTATAAGAGGAGGGTGTACTCAGTCCATACAAAGGATGTACCTCAAGTACCCAGCTTGGGTGGTAGGGGAGGCTGTGCCACTGGACCCTACAGGACACCTACTACATTAGGCCACACTACCAAGACAGGGAATCACAGCAGCTCTACCTAATACAGAGAAACAAACACAGGGAGGCTGCCAGAATGAGGAGATAAAGAAACATGGCCCATATGAAAGAACAGATCAAAACTCCAGAAAATGAGCTAAATGAAATGGAGATAAGCAATCTTTCAAATGCAGAGTTCAAAACACAGGTTATAAGAATACTCAAGGAACTTAGTGAGGACCTCAACAGCATAAAAAATCCAGTCAGAAGCAAAGGATACAGTAATTGAAATAAAGAACAATTTACAGGGAAACAACAGTAGAGTGGATGAAACCAAGAATCAAATCAATGATTTGAAACATAAGGAATCAAAAAACAACCAATCAGAACAACAAAAAAAGAAAAGAAGAAAAAAAATGAGGATAGTGTAAGGAGGCTGTGGGGCAACTTCAAGTGATCCAACATTTGCATTATAGGGCTGCCAGAATGAGAAGAAATAGAGCAAGAAATTGGAAATCTACTTGAAAAAATAATGAAAGAAAACTTCCTTGAGTAGGTGAACGAACTAGACATGCAAGTCCAGGGAGCACAGAGAGTCCCCAAAAAGATGGATGCAAAGAGGCCCACTCCAAGACACATCATAATTAAAATGCCAAAGGTTAAAGATAAAGAGAGAATCTTAAAAACAGCAAGAAAAAAGCAGTTAGTTACCTACAGGAGAGTTCCCATGAGACTGTCAACTGATTTCTCAAAGGAAACTTTGCAGGCTAGAAGGGACTGGCAAGAAATATTCAAAGCCATGAAAAGCAGGGACCTACAGCCAAGATTGCTCTACCCAGCAAAGATATCATTTAGAATGGAAGGGCAGATAAAGTGCTTCCCGGACAAGAAAAAGTTAAAGGAGTTCATCATCACCAAACCATTATTATCTGAAATGTTAAAGGAACTTATTTAAGAAAAAGATCAAAACTATGAACAACAGTATGTCAGTAATACATGTCTATGAACAACTGACTCTAACAAACTAAGCAAACAAGAAGAACGGAGACAGAATCATGGATATGGAAGTGTTTTGATGGGTGCCTAATGGGAGGGGGTGTGGAGGAATGGGTGAAGAGGTGAGGGGCTGAAGAAGTACAAATAGGTAGTTAAGAACAGCCATGGGGATGTACAGTACAGTACAGGAAACGCAGCAGCCAAAGGACTTATATGGGTGACCCATGGACATGGACAACGGTGTGGGATTGCCTGAGGGAGTGGGGGTTGCTGGGTAGAGGTCAGCAAAGAGGGAAGAATTGGGACAACTGTAATAGCGTAATCAATAAAATATAATTTAAAAATAAAAGAGCCTTGAAGGATGGACAAACTTGACGAGAAGGAAAGCAGAGCTAAGCTGAAAGGGCGATATAAGAAAGCGAGGATGCAGAAGAGTGGCGGTCGTCCACAGGAAAGAGGAGAGTAGTTGGCTTTCACTGGGGATGATTTTTAGTTACTTTTTCACCCCACCTCACCCTGCTTCTCTCTGCTCCACGTGCTGTCAGCTCAGGGACGAGGTGGGTGAGGGCTGGTCGGAATGGCTCCAACTCCGTCAGGAGTTTGGGGCCCAGGTCTGCTGTGCTGGCTGAGGCTCTCAGTTCTCCTCGTGGCCTCTCCTGTGGTCGGGCTACACTTCCCCACCGCACGGTAGTCTTGGTGCAGATGGACTGTCTACCTGGAGACTTAGGGCTTCTGAGGGTGCAAAAGCGGAACCTTCTAGGTCACTGTGGCCCAGACTGGCCCAGCATCCTATCCTTTGCATTCTAGGAGTTAAACTGTTTCACAGGCTCACTGCAGATTTGGGGGACAGGGGGCGCTGCACAAGATTGTGGACCCTGGGAGATGGGGTTCATTTGGGGCCATCTTCGGAGACAAGCTCCCGCGGAGGACATACCTATGCTTGGCCTTCCCGGGCTGCGCAGGAGGTGTGTGGTGAGAGGCGGTGAGCAGGGTGATGTTGGAGGAAAAGTAAGTGGAGAACTAGGTTGTGCAGGCCTTAACGCCAGCTAAAGTGTTTAAACGTCTAAAACATAAACATTTTATGTACTTTGATGATGTTACTGGGGGGTGGAGGAAGTGAGCAGAGGTCTTTCCAGATTTCTCCTGTGTGTCTCCTTGGCTAGAACTGACTTGCGTCGCCACCCCCTGCTGCAGAGGAGCCGGGGAAAGTGAGACTCTGTTAAAGGGGGTTAGGATTGCTGTTACTGACCTCAGTCAGCGGACTGCCGAGGAGGAGGACACTGGGTGAGGGCCAGGAAAGAAGGCCTGCGTGTCCAGAGACGCTGCCATCACTGACCCCAGAAAGTGCTAAGTGTGGAGATGGACTGCGGTCAGACTCACAGAAACGTGGTGAGGCCAGGAGAGAACACCGCAGCTAAAGAGAGCACTGGGGCACGGAGACGGTATTTCTTAGCCACAGGCAACCCAGCTTGGGCACGAGTGTCCAGGCAGTGCTGGCTGAAGCCTCCTCTCACAGCAGCGCACAGTCATGCCCGCTGGGGTCCTGTCACCTCCCTGGGTGCTGTGAGACAGTACTGCATTGTCACACAAACCAAAATTGCTTGCACCCCTCCTCCCAGTTTGGGGAGCTCTTCCCCTTCCCTCTTTCTGCTCTGACATCTTCAGCACGTTGACTTTTATCCTTAGCTCTGCCCCCATGATCACGAGATGGCTGCCACGGCTCCAGGCATCACCTCTCTCCATAACAATGTCCAGAGTCTCTTCTCTCTCTGTCTTTTATCAGAGAAGAAAGTCTTTCCCGGAAGACTTTTGCACACTTCCATCCAAGTCCTACGGCCCAAGATTGGATCATGTGCCCATGCCCTACCTGCAAGCAAGGATGAGCAGGTGAGTGTTTTGCATTTTCAGTCTCTGTAGTGGAAAAAAGGAGTTGGAATGACTGTTGGGTAGGCAACCAAACATCTACTGCAGTAACAATATTGAGAACAGAAAGTAATGATAGTGGCTTATATTCATGGAGCCATCGGAACATGGCAGACAGTGTTTTAAGGGAATAGCATGCATTACTGTTTCATCCCAACCACACTACTACAAGATGGGTATTTTGCAGGCAAGGAAGCCGAGGCTCAGAGAGGTTTAAAATTGTGTGTTACGATCACACAGTTAGAAAGCCCACTCTCGGCCTTCTGGAGACTCCGGTCTGGGAGACAGTCCTTGACCTCAAAAGACCCACAGTTCTGAGGAAGGTCTGGGGATGGGGTGGGGGGGAGATAAATCAGTGCAAAATGGTGGGGTAAGTGCAATCTCGATGTGTAACAGGGTGTGAGCTAGTAAGTAACCCGCTGGCTCAGCATCCCTTGCCCCTCCCCTCGGCAAGTGAGATGGACACTGTCCTTCCAATGAAAGCTCCCAGGGGCTTCAGAAGGGGAAGAGCTTTCCAAATTGGGAGGAGGGCTGCAAGCAATTCTGGTTTGTGTGACAATGCAGTGCTGCCTCACGACACCCAGGGAGCTGACAGGACCCCAGAGGGAATGACTGTGCGCTGCTGTGAGAGGAGGCTTCAGCCAGCACTGCCTGGACACTCGTGCCCAAGCTGGGAGGGAGCAGCGAGGACACCCCCCACTGGGGGCGGGCAGAGTCAGGCCACAGCTGCTCGGATCAGAGCCCAGAGGGCTCTCTGTGAGTGTCCGCAAGGCACAGGGCGCCTCCGCCCTCCCTTTTACCCTGGAGGCAGGGAGGGACTCCAGCAGCCACTGAGGTAATTTATTGCACTCCGGGGGGTTAGACTGTGTTTTATTTGGAACAGCAAGTTTTTATGGTGTTTTGTAGATCCAGAGAGAAAGCCAGCCTGGCCTTACAGCTGCGTTCCAGCTAGGTGGAAATGCAGAAAAAGGAATCATTGCTTCTGTCACAAAGCGAAGAAACCCAGGGAAGCCTGCACAGATGGGGTGCGGCTTAAGCAGGGCACTGAAGGATGAACAGGAGTTCACCAGGGGAACAAGAGAGGGGAAGGTTCTTTGCAAAGGCAAAGAGGTGTGAAAGGCATTGTTGCTCCCCAGAACTTCGAGTATTCTGGGTAAATGGGACAGGGGTCAGGAAATGAGGTCGCTGAAGAAGACAGGGGCTTCGTCTTGAGCTCCAAGACCGTGGGTAGGTAAGACCCATATGCAGGAATAAGTCTGAACTGCAAGCTTAAAACTGCAGAATTGTCCCTGGCTGGCATAGCTCAGTGGATTGAGTGCGGGCTGCGAACCAAAGCATCGCAGGTTTGATTCCCAGTCAGGGCACGTGCCTGGGTTGCAGGCCATGGCCCCCAGCAACCGCACATTGATGTTTCTCTCTCTCTCTTTCTCCCTCCCTTCCCTCTCTAAAAAATAAATAAATAAAATCTTTAAAAAAAACCCTGCAGAATTGGAATGAGAGGTTTCCAAACTTACATTTTTAAATAGCAGAACATTTTCTTATTCATGAACTGCTTTATAAATTGAATTAACTGTAACTCCAATATATAAACCAGATATAATAAGGATAAATTTTTTCCTGCCCATAATTGTCTTGGATGCAGGAAACATGATTTTACTAATAAATTAAATCAAACCTGACCTCGTGTGCCCGGAGACAAGGCGCATGACCAGCTGATCACTGCCACTCCATCTAGACCCTCCCCCACCGACAGTCCAGTGAGAATCCAGGGTGTGATCCAGTCCGGATGGTGCGGTAGGGCCTGTGGGTTTAGATCACTCAGGTGACTTCCAGACTATGGACTGTCCTCTGCTGTCACCCCGAGCTGGCTCCCTGATGCAGGACGCAGGTCCTTTCCCTGGTCCAGCGTCCCTGGGGACACGGGGCAGCCACTTCCCTCTGAGCTGGCACAGGCCCCAGCTGCTCCCCAGGACCTACAACTGGCCCTGCCGGGGAGCAGGGAGTCAGCCCGGCCCTGCCCCACCCACCTCTGGGGCCCCAGTCTGCCCCAGGCCCTCTCAGGTTCAAGTTCGAGTGTCTGAGCCTGGTCTGAGGCAGTGTTCCTCAGACTGAAGGTCATGGCCCATCAGTGGCATATAGTACCAATTTAGTGGGTCCTGACTATAATGCCGTAGTTTTTATATTTATTTATTTATTATTATTTTTACTTTTATTTTATTGTTGTTCAAGTACAGCTGTCTCCATTTTCCCTCCACCACTCCCTCCCACCCCAGCGATCCCCACCTCCCTCCCCTGATCCCACTCCTGTTGGTTTTGTCCATGTGACCTTTACAGACGTTCCTGAAAACCCTCCCCACTTCCCCCCACTACCTCCTCCCCCCTCCCCTCTGCTACTGTCAGTTTGTTCTTTATTTCAATGTCTCTGGTTCTATTTTGCTTGCTTGTTTGTTTTGTTCATTAGGTTACACTTACAGGTGACATCATATTATTTAAGATTTGAAGGGTAAAATGACTCACTAATTTTATTTAATTATTTGTTTTTTTGTTTTGGTCATGCGTACATTTATTTATTTTCATCAACTACCTGATATTTTTTAATGTTTTTGCCAAACATTTGATGATGAATACTTTCAAACACATCAAAAAGTTGAAAGAATTAAACAGTGAATACCCATAGCCCCATCATCTAGATTTGACCATTAATTTATAATTTTTAATTTTTTAGATTAAGCTGTAATTTACATACGGTGAGACTCGCCCATTTTAGTGTACAGTCTCTGAGTTTTGCGGACACAGCTGAGTAGCCACCCCTGCAGCCATGAAACAGAACAGTTCCTTCACCCTGAAAGATTCTCCCCTGCCCCTCTGCAGTGTCCCTCCTTCCCCAGGCCCCTGGCCACCACGGGCCTATTCTCTCTCCCTATGCTCTGTTGTACAGCACAGAGTCCTGCAGTGTGGAGCTTTATGAGTCTGGGTTCCCTCACAACACACAGTGCATTGGGGGTTCTTCTGTGGTGTTGTGTATGGCAGCAGATTGTTTAATTACTACATAGCATTCCATCGTGTGGATGTACTATTCATCCGTTCACCAGTGGAGGGGCATCTGTGTTGTTTTCATTAATTGGCAATAACCAATTAAAGTTACCATAAACATTTGTAGGCAGGTTTTCATGTGAGCCTAAGTTTTTACTTCTTTAGGGTAAATACCTAGGAAAGTGGGTTGCATGGTTAAAACATGTTTTGTATGTTTATAAGAAACTGCCAAACTATTTTCCAAATGACTGTACTGATTTGCATTCCCAGCAGCAGGTATGAGAATTCCAGTCATTTCAGTCCTCGCCGTCAGCTGGTGTCGTCTGCACACTTAACAGTGTGAGCCGTTCCAGCGCGTGTGTCGGGGTCTCCGCCGTGGC